>JADLZK010012022.1:0-213358 GCA_015847255.1 Hyparrhenia diplandra | reverse complement strand
TCTGCCCGGCGCCTCGTGACTTCAGGGCGAAGAAAAAGAAGCCGTCTTGACGCGACGGCCGACGGCCCGCCATGGCAAGCCTGGCGCGGCAGTTCGGCGTGCGCAGATGCCTGCCTGCAGAGGTTCACTGAACACGAGACTGCGGCTGCGGAAGTGCGATCCACTCGAGATTCCGTGCCCCAAAAGGCGCGGGTGGTAGCCGGCCCGCCATCATGAGACGGCAGACTCCCAAGGGGAGTCACGAGGCAATCCACCAGTTATCCAATAGCAGACGAGCAGTTCCTGCTCTACTGGCCTCAAGGGTCCAGGTCTCCGGTGAGTACAGGAAACACTGCCCCTACGGCCTACAAGGGTCCCGGTTCCGCTGAAGCGCAGGCGCGGCGCACGGCGGCGGGTGATTGAACCGGTGAGCCGGGAGACGTGGCGACTGTCACCGCGACGCGGAGCGGCTCGGGTTGCCACTTCAGGTTCGGTCCGAGCGCAAACAAAACCACCACGGCCACAAAGGCACCAGCAAAAGAAGAAGAAGAAGAAGAGAGCTGCCGGTCGCGATCGCGTCGGCCGCCTCGGGTCAACAAGTCGTCGAGGGCCACGTGCGCTCGTACAAGCTACGAGCCCCACGAGGGTGACCTGACCTGACGATCCTTTTTTTTTTTTTTTGCAATGGTTCTTGTTTGTGTGTGTGTTTTCCTTTTCAGAGAGAAGAGTTCCATTTTCTCTTCTGTGGTGGAGCGTGGGACTGCTGACCGCTCGTCGTGCCCCGGCGACTGACGCTGGCGATCCACGTCCTTCCAACCTGTTCTCTGGACTCTGGTGCTGGCGTCGAGCTGCACGCCAGCTAATGAACTAATCGTAAATTAGACTAGAAGTTACAGTTTAGTCTAAACTCGCTCAGGTAGACATTTGCAACTACTGAACTAATGGATTCTTATGGACTACTAAACCTTACTGTTACCGTAGATGACTAAATAAACTTTAATTTGGGGTATATACCGACTCGCACACCTAACTCGGCTCAAGCCACGTCGCACTCACGTAGCGAGATGAGGGGCGGCGCTCTTTTGCACGGCACATCCGCATGGTAGTAGGTCCGATTGCTCTTGCTGCACCGGCCAGGCAATCAATCAATCGATAGATGTAAATTTAACCAATCAATCGTTAGTTGCATCTCCATTTCTGGCTATATATGCTGAATTCTATCAACCAACTCCAGTCCAGTCACTCATCAGAGCTGATAGTGTGTGTGAACTGTGAGATCTGCGACTCGTGAGTCGTGACAGAGACGCGTCCGCAACCACCTGTCTGGCGTCGGTTCGCGCAAGGATGATACGATCGTGCATAGTACGCACAGCACCGCCGTTGCCGTCAGCAGTGGCGCACCGCAAATAATCCCCATGCGGCCAAATCTCTCGAGTCTCGATGCAAACCTCTTTTGCGACGACTATTTGTGCCCACGACAAATATTTTTACTTGTGCCTTGTTTAGTTGGCAAATATTTATAACACAATGCCAGAAAGTTAGAATTTGGACATTGTAATATGTTTTGTTTGTTTGTGGTAAGTATTATCCTACCATGGAGTAACTAGACTTAAAAGAATTGTCTCGCAATGTATATTTAAACTGTGTAATTAGTAATTTTTATCTACATTTCATACTTTCAAACATATGTTTTTTTTGATGTATTTAATGTGATGTGATGGAGGAAGAGTGGAAAAACTTGGGAAGTTAGGTTATAAATTTTTGCCAACTAAACAAGGCTTTGCACCAGAACCAATGCCCGTGGGATGGATGTGTTGAACACATGGCGCTTGCGATTGGGCTCTAGTAGTATAAAGAAGCTCCCCACCCCAGCTAACGCAGGTATCAGTTCGCGCCGTCACTCGACACAAACCCGGCCACTCTCGGTCTTTAATTGAGGCGCGCCCACCGCCGTTCCTGCGCTGCGTGCGGTTAGCAGCATGGACAAGCCGGAGGAGAGGAAGAAGCCCCACGGGAATCAAACCCCAAGAGAGGCGGCATCATGAAGCAGATCATCAGGGACTTCACCGGCAGCGGCGGCGGCGGCAACAGCGGTGGCAACGACGGCAACGCCGGTGGCGGGGCGGGGGCGGGGGCGGCTCGACCCCCACTACTAGCTACGGCGCCGACTGACGCACGGCGCGTGCGTACCAACGGTAGAGCGAGCCCCAAAGTACGTGATGGTTTGTTTAGTTGTTGCTCCAGTTTGGCTAGCTGCCGCCGCCGGCCGGTTTGCTGCTATTGCTAGGCTAATTAAGATCGTGTGTTGGGGTGGAGGACCATCGTGCAGATGGTGGTGGTGTACAGATTAGACCGTGTATTTTGCGCTGCTTTGGCTGTGTAATGTACCTTGTGTGCTAAATAATTCTGGATCAATCGATGGGGCCGCACCTAACAAGCTGTTTGCATCTCATCTGCGAGTGAATGTCTTCTTTGCTGCACCCACCCAGTGATCTCTTGCCGTTGCTCTTTTCTTGTGTGAACGTATGGATCCCCGTGATGGTGATTTTGCAGTGCTGCCTCCCGTCGATCAGATTCTTGTGTGTACTGTATCCTTCAGATTTCGGCATCTCTCGAATCATGCACGCGTGCATCAAATGAGAAAATTCGAAACCTTTCTCCATCGCATTTGCTCCGGATTTTTTTCTGCGAACCCGATCCGGGAATAGTTGTGTTCAGGGGTGTTTGGTTCCCTGTCTGCCTTCATTCGCCACACCTCAGATGCGGCATGCCACCGCTGTTTGGTTCAGTAAAAAGTTATGACCACCACCAACTATCGCAGTGTAAAATCTCGCCACAACTGTGGCGCTGCTTTTCTCTACTACCGCCACACTCTGCCATAGTTTGGCGTGACGATCTGAAGTGGGAAGCAAACAACCCCTTCATCTTTGAAGAGAGGATGCACTAAACTAAACTCATTGGAAAAGAATCTATGTTTATGGTTTTCTTAAGGGGAAATGTAAGTAGGGAGTATATTGTTGGTCCCTATTTATACATGGATATGAGTAATTAGCTAGCCACAGTATTTTTTAGTTCCCCACAAAGACAAAAGAACGATGAATTATTATATTCAAGAGAAGCATGTTCGCTTGGGCAGTTGGGGGCTTAAAGCCACCGCCGGCGTCGCCCTTATCCATTCCCCCACATAATCCTTCCACAAAGTTTTTGGATGACTTTTGTACCACGTAAACGTCCGCACGAATGGGCTTGCAGCTGCCCACTCGCTCGTGCGGTCAAGTCTTCGGATTGGACCAAGAACCGAATCGCATAGGATCTTGTGGACAAGATAATAATCTTACCAGTGTGCATCAAGCCTTCTGGATCGGCTCCTAGTAGTACTGTAGCAGTAGATAGATGAGCACGTAGAATATTCATGAGCATGCGCACTGCTGGGTTGGGCGCTAAGGTAAATCTGTTATTGGATACTCCGTACGTACAGCTCACACGCTGGCTCGTTTCTGGTTTCCGGTTTTCACTTTCCGTGGACTCTGGCTTGACGAAAAAACAACCACTTTCGTGATTTCGTCACTCATCAGTCATCACCATTCTTTCGTCATTGCTTGCGTGTGACCGCCTGCCGCCACGTTACGATTGGCTGGCTTTTTTTTGGAGCGAAATTACGATTGGCTGGCTGCCTTGGGCTTGGGTTCTATCTATACTTGGTATTTCTCTATACTTTGCTTGCTAGAAGGGACTAGCTTGCAATAGGCCCAGATTTGTTTCGGCCGCTGTTTGGGAGCTCTAATTGGGCCTTGGGCCTCTAGCGGATGTCTCGTTTTTTTACTAGTACAAGCCTGTAATAATCCTAAAAAGGCCGAAAATCAGCGAGCGTAACTTCGGCCTGCGCGGTGCGCGTCAAGAAACAACCTGCCCAGCAACGCCTCCATGTTCTGCTAAAAAAAGCAACTCATGTGGGCGATTGTAGCTGGGGCTTGATATCGAGCCAGCTCGGCTCATTATGGTTTGACTCGTTATAGCTTGTTATACAAACGCGTCAGAAGGCTGGCTCGGCTCGGCTCGTTAGCGAGCTCGAGCTAGCTCGTTTGGCTCGCGAGCCAAAGCACAAAAAAAAAAAAAAACATATGCACAAAGATTATAACCATACATCAGCGAGGAATACATCACATGCATATATATAATAAAATAAATAAAAATACATTTGAATTTTGCAATGGTAAATATAAATATGCTATTTTATAATCATGATCCACCGCCTCCATTGATTGATTCAATGATCGATACAATATTTGTCATTTATCTTGAATCGTTATGGCTCGCGGCGGCTCGTAAAGCCAGCCTTGAGCTGGCTCGTTACAAACGAGTTGGCTCATTACAAATCGAGCCGAGCCACTAACAAGTTACGAGTTTTTAGTCCATCCTAAATTGTAGCGTTTCGCTTTCGCCGATCGCCAACCAACGGAAGCAAACAAAGCCGGCTAGCGAGCCGTCGTCGCGAATCCCGCAAAGCAACGCATGTAACGCGGGCCGTGGGATCCCACCACAAGTGGAATTGACGGAAAAAGGAAAAGAAAATGAAACAATTTCCACCGATTCCGTCACGCCGTGCGGCTGTGGTGCGGAATCTGCCGTGGAAGTCGCCATCACCATCAGTTTCGCGAATCACCGCCGCGCGGGTGCCATGCCCCGTTGTCCGTCCCGGTGCTCGTGGGCATTTGATGCGGTTGTTGGTGCGGATTCCTCGCAGCAGCAACACCAAATGGAGGCCGTGGCCGAGGCGGGGTGACCGACTGGGTGGTGGGGTGGGTGTACTGGGTGGGCTATTATTTTAGCCGGATCGGATAAGAATATGCCCCATTGCTGGCCCGATCGTCTGTACAGCATGGCTTTCGCTGATTCCGAACTTTTATTTATCGTCTTCTTCTACGCCTTTTTGCTTCTACAAAGGCTGTGGCGAATTGATTTGTGACGAAGGCACGATTTGACAATCGTATGTTTTCTACTTTCATCTCGTCCCTAAATGTTTGTCTCTAGAAAACCGTGTTTCCCTCACAAACACGTTTCCCGAGCGACACACATAAAGGGACGGAGCGAATACGCGCTAACTGCAGTTTAGACTGTTTAGTGAGCTAAGCTTGCACATTGATCTGCCCGGTTCAACCCCATGTTTGGACTTTTGGGTTGCCGTGGTCTGCCACCGGCACCGAGTCACCCTGTCTGACAAAAATTGGAAAGACGGCTTCACAAAGCTGTCTTTGCGGCTTGTGTTCAGACGCCCGTCTTCGTGGCAGTGAAGTTCCTTTCAAGACCTGTAGGACCAAACGGTCAGATTCAGATCAAGCTGCCAAGTTTTTCAAAGTTGTGATGTATGGGTACCAGGTTCTGCTCAGGAAAAATAAACTGGTTGGGGAGTGGCTTCTTTGGTTCTGGCTTTTGGTCCATGGTGAAAATTCAGCCGCAGCTGCAGCAGGTTGTTGTTGTAGCTCCATACCTACGGACTACTGTAGTATGAATGAACTGAAGGCAGCCAGTGGCAGTTGCAGCGTTGTTCAAGAGTTGCTGCAAGCATTTGTTGCTCGCCCTATTTGTTGGAAAAAAAAAAAAAAGATAGAAACGAGAACAAGCTTCTCAGTTGTGCGTGAGAAAAGGATCACGAGGGGATGAAAACTTGGACCAAAACTTCTGAACGAGGAGAAACGAATCTGTGCCTGTGGTCTGGTGTACCCATTGCGGGTCGTCTGATCATATTTCCATATCACCGTTCACGACAAGGTGCACGGACGCACGGTGTACCATGTGTCCATGTGCCAGTAAACATTTGCAAGGACAGACTATTCACGGCCGGCTTGCCGTTGCTGCTTGCACGCGGTGGAGGGTGGACATTGAACCGTGCGTGTTGGATTGGATGGGATCACGCCGGTGGCACGCTGCTCGAGAATAGTGGCCGGCGTTACTGTTTCAGCCGGCCAGCCCGCCAGGGCCACCAACCACGCTTCACGTGGCCCGCGCGTCCGTGAAGCCGTGAACCGTCGCCGTTAATCTTGGGCCACATACGAAATGACCAAAATATCATCAATTTATTCGCCTCTTCCAGCAATTTTGCAAGGGTAAATTAGTGAAATCTGACGAGCCCAAATGGCAGCATTTGGCAGGCCACAGGGCCCAATCATGCCAGTCCAAATGTACATCCATTCTGGCCGCACGATCGCTCGGATGGACGGCCAGGATGCATCCTACCAGAAGCTTCCCTTTCCCTTAGCAACCCTCTCCGCCCTCTCGGTCGTCGCTCTCCAATATAAACCCACGGGGAGCGTGGCGGCCATTTGCCCCCAGCAGCTCTTGTGATCCTCCCTCAGCCGCGTCGCATCCCATTCTGCGATTCGAAGCTCTCTGCTCGCAGCCATGGCGAAGAACTACCCCACCGTGAGCGCTGAGTACAGCGAGGCCGTCGAGAAGGCCAAGCAAAAGCTCCGCGCCCTCATCGCCGAGAAGAGCTGCGCCCCCCTCATGCTCCGCCTCGCGTAAGCCTCACTCCACCTACCCCCTGTCCCGTCCTCCCTTCGCTCGCATTTCTAGATCTTATGAAGTTATATTGAGGGAGGTTTTTGTGTTTTTAGGTTTCCTGATCTGAGTTTCCGTTTGATCGCGCAGGTGGCACTCCGCGGGGACGTTCGACGTGGCGTCGAGGACCGGCGGTCCCTTCGGTACGATGAAGAACCCGGCGGAACTGGCCCACGGCGCCAACGCGGGACTGGACATCGCGGTGCGGCTGCTCGAGCCCATCAAGGAGGAGTTTCCCAACCTCTCCTACGCCGATTTCTACCAGGTTTGTCCCCGATCTCGCGTCGATCTGGTTGGATGATTCGATCTGCCCGAATGGATGCGCGTTTTGACCGCGTACCTTTCTCTGTGTCTCCCCTTTTGCAGCTTGCGGGAGTTGTGGCCGTGGAGGTCACCGGTGGGCCTCAGATCCCCTTCCACCCCGGTAGGGAGGTGAGATTTTTCAACCATTTTTAACTGCCTTTAGGGTTTAGCCAGGGTTTAAGCTCTTGTTTGAAAATCTCGGAAGAGGTGGGTGTGAAGGTCGTTTAGTTAGATCGTGGTTCTGTACTCCAACTAGTACCACCGATCTAGTATATGCGTTTTTATCATCTGTTTCATAGATGCCTTTTACAAACCATTTATTCCTGCCATGCTGCAGGTAACATTTATTTTGAGATTTGCTGTCTCCACGCATCTTTTTCGGCTTTATGTGGCCACTAGTTTAGGTTTTGATTAGTTTATAGAATATCATCTTCGAATGGTGGGCCACAGCGCTGTAAAATTAATCTAGTGGTTTATTGTAGTGTTGATCAAATCAAATATATGAGTAAATACAAAGCTTGTTTCATACTTTTTCATATGTTGAGAAATGATGCCACTAATAACTTGTGAAAATTTATGTTTAGAGCTGTTTCTAACATCAGTGGTTCTTTTGTCTTGGTTTGCATTTGGAGAATGTCCATGTCCATATAGCCTTCCTTTTGCAAAGTACTGTTGAAATGCTGGTCTTGCATGGGAAAATAATTGGTCGTTTTATCATTTGTATTGTATTGGTGTTCTCCATCCAATTTTGTATTGTTTTGAATAATGATAGTATATACTTATTTCACGCTACCTGTTGGATTCTTGTCATCTTGCGCATATATTGTGTTGGGTAGGTAGGTCATGTGATAAGGTATGATAGTGTTGCTAATCCAGTTTGCCCTTATCCTGTTATAGAATACATATATTTGTTGGCCAACACGATACCATATCATGTCTTTGTCTCTTTATTGTGGAGGTTCACCTGTGTTATTGGATGCAATGAAAATCCAGAGTATCCTATTGGGTATGTGTGTGAGTCAAGATAGTTCTGGTTGCCTTATCCTGATGGTGATGTGCATTATGCAGACTATGCACACACATGGTCCCTGTTGATATGTTGTGAAATTATGCACATATAGACTGTAAACTTTCTGCCTGGTGTCTAAAGCTGATACTATTTTTCCTTGATTTGTCATTACAAACAGTTTGTTAACATTTGGTGATAAAGTTGTTTGATTCTATCCCTTGGATCAACTATAGAGATGGATAGACATGAGTGCATGACTGACTGATAATATTGTTTGTTCCATGCCTTTTTACATCTTTACTTCTCCTTTTCAGGACAAGCCGCAGCCCCCGCCTGAGGGCCGCCTTCCTGATGCCACTAAGGGTAAATCTCTAATCTTCACTATGATCATCATGACCTTATGAATTGAATAGCTATATTCACCATGTGTCCTTCAAGGCTTTGATGTCACTTTTATTGACATGAGGACTGACCCTTACTTTGTTCACTGTTTTTTTAACCAGGTTCCGACCACCTGAGGCAAGTCTTTGGCAAGCAGATGGGTTTGAGCGATCAGGACATTGTTGCCCTCTCTGGTGGCCACACCTTGGTTTGTTACTGTCCACATTTCCTTCATGCATGTAATACGAATGGCTTGCACTGATTTAGTTTCCCTTGTGGTTTTCTTAGGGAAGGTGCCACAAAGAGCGGTCTGGTTTCGAGGGGGCCTGGACTTCAAACCCTTTGGTTTTTGACAACTCTTACTTCAAGTGAGTCTGTCTTGTTTGCTATTAAAAAGTAGCTGCAATAGTTGAGAAGTATCTAGAATTTGTTTACATTTGTTATGTCATTCATGGGGAGCCAAATGCTATACTGGAAATTAATAGCTATCCCATACTCCTATATCCTAAACTATTTCCCGTTTCGCAGGGGAACTTCTGAGTGGTGACAAGGAGGGGCCTTCTTCAGCTCCCAAGTGACAAAGCCCTGCTCAGCGACCCTGCCTTCCGCCCTCTTGTGGAGAAATATGCTGCGGTATGCCCATATTCATTGTTATCCATGGCATGGAGATCTGTTGGGAGACAAGTACTGATTATTGTGTGACTTGTAGGATGAGAAGGCATTCTTTGAAGACTACAAAGAGGCCCACCTCAAGCTCTCCGAACTGGGGTATGTAACCACTGATTGCACAATTTGTGCTTGGTCAGTGGAACAAATCTGATCGTTTACTCTTCTGGAATGCAGGTTCGCTGATGCTTAAATGGCCCATATCCTGGAGTGATACAAATTGCTGCCTGTATGGAATCGTGTGATCTTTTGCATCTGGAGTCAAGAGGGAACCAGCAGATTGTCTAGTCTCTTCTCTGTAATAAATTTGTTGCTATCGAGCCCTTAGGCTGTTATTGGAACTATCTATGGTTGAATGGGGACCCCTTTGTCCGTTTGCCTAGACTCTGATGCTGTATGCAACTGAAACTAGTAGATCTATGATCTTAAGGCTGCAGTATGTTCTTGTTACGTTGGTGTTATGTGGTTTCCGTATGGTTCGGTTCACAGCTTGTGTGGTTTAGAAGGTTATGATTTCTGCGTGTTCTGATTATTTGTGGTGATGTGACTGGTCGAGCAATTAGGGTCGGAGCTGTACAGTGCAATTTCAATCCTCGTATTTTCGCTGGGCAGGTTAATACGCTTGCTTTGAACGAAGTGAGGCAAACGTCTCCTAGAGCACCATGTGTGAAACGTTTGTGAAATGCATTTGTGGCGCACCCGTTTCATGCGTGAAATGTTTCACGATTTCTGCTTGTAGGGTCGAGAAACGGCCATACGCTGTTTCTGTAGTGATTCTAGTTTTCGATTTCTTAATTTCCTATCTACTCTCGATTAATCAATTTCTAGAATTTTTAGAATCTGTACTAAGCATTTTATAAAAAGTTTGGCTAACATTATAAAAGATTAACAATATCCTATGACGTAAAATAAATATGTTATGTGATATTTTGATAATAATTTGACATCATAAATCTTAACACCAGTAGTTTTTTTGCATTTATTTGATATCGTAATCGTATTATTATAAAAATTAACATATTTTTCTATAAATTTGGTTAAAGATGAACAAATTTAATTTGGAATATAAATCTGAAAGAACTATTTGGAATTGACGAATAGTTCGGCCGCATTAGATTACTGGGCAAAAGTAGCTTCCACAGTAGTACAAACAAACAAGACCTGTGTTCTGAATCTGACCACCAGCATGACTAAGAAGCTACTCTAGCTAACTTGGCAGACAAAATTGAGATTCTGTATGCCGGAGAAACATGACCCAAACCTTTTTATTCTTGATACAACTCATTACAGGAACGCCTGAAACCTGCAGCAATAGATTACACACAGCCTTACATACAGGATGGTGGGCTTGAACATCAGCAAACAAACAAATGCAATGTTCAGTCTACCCCGGCTCTTCAATCTTACGCCTATGTACAAAACATGGTACATAAAAGAGGAACCATACATCTAGACATATATCCAATCAGCAATCACTAATATCGGAAATTCGGGTTCATTTCGATAGCCTCGTTAAATATCAGCTGTTTCATTTGGTCTTCTGTTAGAGCCTGCTGCTCGAAGTCAAACGAGAACGGCTCCGTGCAGATGGGCTCGTCGGCGATGTCGTGTAACCGCTCCAGGTACGGGTGCTCCAGCGCCTCTTCAACTGCATGGCAAAAACAGATTTATTTGGTGAGAAGTGAGAGAATGAAATCAGTCATTGATGAGCTCTTACAGTCATTGTATAACTGTAAAATATATGCTAGTCTAAAACCAACGGAGAAAAAGAAAGGAATAAAAGCTCTGCTAATCTGAAACGAATAGGGGAGTCTCCAAAGTAAACTCCGCTGGTGTGAACAGCTGCCTGCCAGTAGAGGAATCTAATTTTGAAGATTATCTACAACCTTTGTGTTTTTTTTCATCTTACAACATGTTTATTTTGTATGTACAAAGCCGTCATCGTCACTTCGGCAAAAAACGATACGGAGGAGGCTACAAAGCCGAGGATGGGTCAAAGCAGAAACCCCCCAAAATACTGCAAAGGTAGGAGGGTACAGTAACACCAAGACTTTGGAATCATATGGAGAAAGCTCCACAGTGAGTACAACTTTTGATGACCTGGATGCAGATAATAATAAGAATTGGGAAAGGCAGAACTAGAAACAACTAGTTACAAAGAGTGTAATTTTCCTTACAGACTCTCTTTTGTCCCAGATTTTTTTTCCCTATCGATCAGCAATTCAGCATCTTATCTTAGCTGTATATTTGCAAGCGCAGTGTGCTAGTGTTCCGTCAGTGTATCACTGCTGTTTTTAGTCCTAGAATGGCAGAACTGACGACCGGTTTTCTGTTATGGTCTCAACTCTGAATTCAACGAAAACAACTATCAAATCCTCCCATTTTGTTGCTGCGGATCAGTAAGTAAAAGGTCCTACCAAATCATCCCATTTCAGGAAACAAGATTGCATATGCTCCTGTAGTCCTGAGTCCTGACCAGGTCCAATACCCAAAATTGGGCGGACAAACCAAGCGCATGGCATGCCTCTTTTTTAGACCGACGAATTGAAGGTGTGCCGCCATACTGCCGCCTCCTCTCTGAAAATGTGGCAGGTTGCCTACATACTAGTACTACACTGCATCGCAAGTACCGCCACATGCTAGTGACTACCGACTACCGAGGTTAGAACGATAGTGTTCCTACTAACAGTCAACTGTCAACACGGCACACGAGAGAATAGGGAAAGAAAGAACACGTGTGGAGTTGAGGATTCAGCAGCTAGCCGCACGTTGCACATGGTGAAAACTGAAAAGAAATTTAAAAGAAGCCGGTGAAAGCTGTAGGCCCTCGGCGAGCGCGGCGGCGACTGGACTGACCTGTGATCCTCTGCAGCGGGTTGAAGGTGAGCATCCGCTCGATGAGGTCCAGCGCGACGGGCTGCACCCGCGGGAACAGGCTCGCGAACGGCCGCCGCGGGAACTGCGGGAGGTGCCGCATGTACCTGCGCGCGTCCTCGTTCCGGATGAAGCCGAGCTCGTCGTCCGTCGGCGTCCCGATCACCTGCCAAGAAGAACGACCACGCGTCACGCTGCACTTCTTCGTCTTCCTTTCCTACCAGGATTTGGAACGAACGGAATGCAGCTAGAGTGTACCTCGGTGATGAGTCGCATCTGGTGCATGTGGTCGCGGCCGGGGAAGAGGGGCTGGCGGTTGATGAGCTCCATGAAGATGCATCCGACGGACCAGACGTCGATGGCGGCGGAGTAGTCGGTGGAGTTGAGCAGCAGCTCGGGGGCGCGGTACCACCGGGTCACCACGTACTCCGTCATCATGTCGCTCTCCGAGGACGGGCGCGCCAGCCCGAAGTCGCAGATCTTGAGGTCGCAGTTGGCGTTCAGCAGCAGGTTGCTGGGCTTGAGGTCCCGGTGGATCACGTTGGCGGAGTGGATGTACTTGAGCCCGCGAAGGATCTGGTAAAGGAAGTACTGCATCGACCGATCGAGATTATATATATTAGCTAGTCGGCGGCAAGGCTAGCTGATGGTCCATGTTATGGTCCATGTTTTCTGTTAATGACTTACCTGGCAGTGCTCCTCCGAGAGCTCCTGGTTGGAACGGATGATGTGGTGGAGGTCCGTGTCCATGAGCTCCGTGCCGATGTACACGTCGTTGAACGACTGCGGGATCGGTGGCGGGATCACGTCCCTTATGCCAATGATCTGTTCATGTTCATCCATGTGTAAGTCAGTCAGTCAGTCAGTCAGTCATCCCCAAAACCCAAATGGGAGCAGCAATTCAGGGTATGTATGTGTAATTGCTTACGTTCTCGTGGTCGAGGTGCCTCAGCAGCTTGATCTCCCGGAGCGTGCGCTTGGCGTCCATGTGGTTGTCGAAGGCGTTGGCGATCTTCTTGATTGCCACCATCTCCCTCGTCTCAAAGTTCATCACGGAGCTGCGAGCGACAGTGCAGATTTTCATTTTCAGAATTATAATCAACCACCTGTAATAATTTCCTAAAAATTCTTTCCGATATTTTAATTTTCATCAGAATTATAATCAACCACCTGTAATAATTCCCTAAAATACTTTCGTAAAAGTTGAGATAGCTTCATTCGATTCGATAACTGATGGCCAACCACTGCACTAGTAGATATAGTATCTAAATTAACGAAACCTGTAGCTCAACTGCTTTAGTCTTATCTACAGTTTTAAAATAAGAAGCTTTTGGTGGTCCAGGTCCAATCAATCCATCAATCCATGACCACCATCCATCCAATGAGTTCGCAAGCAATCAGCCATGGCTGGCTCAGGATTGAACAGCAGAACGTACCAGACGATCCCATAGGCGCCGCGTCCGATGGGCATGATGGGAGGCTGGTACTTGTGCGTGATCTCGAACAGGTTGCCGAAGATGTTGTACTGCAGGAACCGGCCGCCGTGCGTCACCGTCGGCCGGAACTCGGCCACCGGAGCTCCGTCCATGCCTCCGCTCATCGTCTCGCTTCTTCCCCGGGGGAAGAAGAAGAGGCCCTTGGCTGGCTGGCTGGTTTATTCCCCTCGACGGAGAAGATCGATGAAGACCGGCGGCTGGCTCTCACTCCCTCACAGGGTCACAGGTTCAATCAAGCAGCAAAGCAAATTTCCTCAGGCAATTTGACTTTATCTTTCTCCCCTCGCCACCGATTTGTCAAAAGAGGAAGCGCAGGCGTGGGATTTATAAAAGGTCTGGGGGCGGCTCAAGCTGAAGCTGAAGGTGATGCTCAGGCAGGCCAGGCCTCGATCTCTGGCTGCTGCCTGGGCCCTGGTGCTCTGCCCCTGATGAGTGATGACTGGGCTGGCCGGACTCCAGCTGAGGAAGGTAACGAGAAAGTGAGCGGGAGCGTGACGCACGGCGCGCGGCCACTGACGGCAGTGATGGATTGATGGGAGAAGCGACTCGGATCCGACGGCGGGCAGGGCGTTTATCCGGTCAAACGAGGACGCGCACCAACCCGACCGGATAACAAACCGGCGTGGCACGCGGTTTGTTCGGCTGGTTGGTGGGGGCTGCGGGCGGGCTGCTCTGCCGCGACAGTGGCGGGCGGGCGGCCATCGTGTCAGGGTCTCCGCGCGCGGCGGGCGGGGAAGGGATTGCCGGATCGGCAATTGGCCGATAGCCGCCGCCGCCGACGCGTTGTTCGCTGCCTTGCTGGCGCGGGCGCTGGATTGGACGGGGACCGACCGAGGGGTGTTGGCCGTTGGGCCCCGGGGTGATGATGCGGTCTGCGACTACGGAGTATGCGTGGCTGCTGGCGCGGTGGCTTTTGACCGCCCGCGTGCGTCGTCGTCGTGGTCTACAGTGGCGACGTGTGGAAACGGAACGGGGGACTCGGAAATCCAGCGTGCCAACTAGAGTCCACGCAGCGGGTCGTTGAGCTCGGCCGGGGCACTAGTGGCCTTTGGACCCGGACCCGTCTCTCTCGGGTGCCCCGTCGTGAGCGATTCGTAATTTCGTATGAGTGGCTCTTGTTCTTGTGTACGTGCGTGTACGTTGATACGATCGTAATACGAAGTTGTGGAGATACAAATGAGAAAGCACGGTGATGGAAATAAGACTAGGTTTAGAAAAAACGGGTACAGACAGACATAGGCTGAAACTTCCTGGAATCAACCATGGTCGTGAGTCGTGACCAGCACCATGATCTTTTCTCACTGGGTGAAAAGTGAATGTGATCACCGAGATGGCGATGGCAACCGCGCCGGTTTATCGAGTGGTCGGAATAGTTCAGAGGAAAAGTGGAGATGGTCATCCAATGGTGAAAATGGCTTGGAGCGACAGGTATGACATATCCAGTCTGTCATCCAATGGTGTAAGAATGGTGGGGAAGGCCATACTCTGATTTGTCGAACAAGGAAGGGCACAAGACCACTAATCCACCAGTAATAACGAGTGCTAATAATCCATCTAAGCTGCTACTACGCGCTTTCAGAACTCAGGATAATTACGCACTCAATCCCTTCTGATTAAATTACACACCAGGATCACATCGATAAACCTTGATTACAAACGGACTGCCACTCACAATCACTATTTTTACGATATTAGCCAAAATGCTGTTCGACAAGATTGAGATTCCTTGATTAGTGCCGGACGGGACACGCTTACCGTTAAGCAAGCAAAGGGCCCTTCCAAAAAAAGACAAGGTCGAGGCTTGGCGGCTCGATGCTGGATTGAAACACTAGTTTACTGTACAGCCTGATGGCTGCAACTGCAAGTGCCCATTTCTTTTTGCCAGAAAAACACAGCCTAATGGATGAGGAAAGGAACCCCCTAACAACTAACTGATGTGTACTGCTAGCAGTACAGTGTTGCCCGGGCGATTGGAACAAGGGAGGCTGTGAAACCGAGGCCAGGATGATTGCGAACCCGAACTTTCTATTATTCTGCCAGGAATTGTAGAAGCATCGCCCGCCGCGTGATGCGCGAGTGCTATTCTTTTGCAGGTCTCAATCTTTCTGTGTGTGGGGGAGACAGATTACTCAAATTACGGGCATCATATCTATCGTTTCGCTCTTTTTTTTTTTTGCGACTGTTTCGCATTTTCTTTCGGCAGGTATCATTCGTTTCATACGAGTGCGGCGCCAGCCAGTACGAACCACGAGCTAACGAGAGGTGGTTCCATTGTTTGCCGCGATGACGTCCACATGCCAATGGGCTGCAAAGCTAGGACGAGCCTGAATTGTTGTGCTGGGCTGACTGACCAGGCCACTCATGTTGGCAATATTCTGGGCTGTAAGCCCGTAACCATTTTCTGGTGGACCATAGTGATTCAAAGCCCACTTCTCTCTTGCTCTGTCGGTTGCTCGGCAAACCTGGAAGCAGCGCAGCCGGTGGTAGCTCGGTTCCGGATGCCGTCGGCGTGAACCCGAGAACGAAAAGCTACTTGTTGTAGGAAAATCTTCGTCGTCCCGGCAAAGGGAGGAAAAAAATCCGCACGACTCTGCTCCGCTTCCTCTCGTCTCGTGTGAACTTCCGAGTAGGAGTAGGTGGTGGGGAGCCGAGACCCTTGCGCGCTTCGCGCGACGAAGGCAATGGCGCCCACGGCCAGCCTCCGGATCCCCTTCCTCCCCGCCCGAGCCCCCTCCGCCAACGCCAACGCCACCCCGTTCCCGCCCCCTCGCCGCCTTTCTCTCAAATGCAGCGCCACCGACGGTGACAGCCCCAACCCCAATTCCATCTCCTTCTCTCCCACCTCGCCGCCTCGGCTAACGGTGTCGGACGACGTCGAGTCTGTGGACGTCAACGGGTTGCGTCGCCCGCCCGTGCCTGTTTCCGCCCCCACCGTCCCCGGCGCTCGCGATCTCCACTGGCTGCCTCGTAAGTCCGCGGGGCGCGGCGGCCCTTGCGTTTGCTGATTTCAGGGTTTGATGATTAATCAAATGGTGCTAATCTGTGATCTGCGTGCCTTTTTAATTTTTAAATTTTGCTGTGTTTTAATTAGGGCCGCTCACAAGTGCGGACGTCATGGAGTCGGACGGGAAGGGGCTCAAGGTTGCTTACCAGGTAGGTGCTCGATGAAACGCGTCTCACGGGTGTTGTTTCAGTTTCCTTATTATTACGGCTGAGCTCGTGTTTTTTCGGATAATTTTATGGATGTTTAATTCAGGGTTGTGCTGGGGCGTACAGCGAAGCAGCAGCAAAGAAGGCATACCCGAATTGTGAGACTGTGCCTTGTGAGCACTTTGACACTGCATTTCAGGTAGCTATGGGTGTTGCCTGTTGAGCACACTCTAGTACTTGACTCATGTTGCGATTTTGGAAGGATATCAAATTGCAAATGATTAAATGTTTTGTTTCATGAAATCTTTTGAGAAGTACCAACACTGAATTGGACTGGCTCCGTATTGCTTTTGTTTAGCACACTAATCTTAAAAAATCACTAGCACATAAGATACATAAAATGTGTTCTGTTAGGAAAAACAAGTTCTACCCAGCAAATGTTTGTTCATACTATTTTTTCTGGGGTGGGGTGGGGGTGTTATTGTTCAAACGGATTTAATTGTACTTGCAGAAATGTCAAATGCTAAGTATCTGTGTAGTTGTGTTCTTTGAAAATTGAGATAGATTAGGTTAATTTACTTGCCACGTCAATTTCCTGGAATGTTTTTGTGTTATTATCAGCTAACTAAGGCAATAACTGAAAATATTTGCCTGTAATTGGGCGTGGCTGTTAGCCACTAAATAGACCCGTCATATGCCTCTAACATTTTGACGATAATGGAAGCACCTCTTTTGGCTACCGCCTGTTGGGTAGCAGTAGGGTAATATTTTTTTTTCTCTTGAAAACACAGGTGAGCATCATATGATTGCATTAATAGAAGAGAACAGTTGGTTATGTAACAGGTTTTTTTCTCTTCTGAAACTATTTTTCAGAGAGGTTTATAAAACACTTATCAAGTTAGTGAATTGATGTGACATTTGTTTAATCTAATGTTCTCCTTTGACAGGCTGTTGAAAACTGGGTAGCTGATAGGGCAGTACTGCCACTTGAGAATTCATTGGGAGGTAGCATACATCGAACTATGATCTTTTGCTTCGGCATAGTTTACACATTGTTGGAGAAGTTCGCCTTGCGGTGCGCCATTGCTTATTAGCCAATCCTGGTGTGAAGATTGAAAACCTTAAAAGTGCTATGAGTCATCCCCAGGTGAACTGCTTGGTTGATCTGTCTTTACTACTCTCATTACTGTTTATTTTCACCAGAGAATCTTACAAGCATCATTTAAAAAAAAAAAAATAGGCTCTTGCGCAATGTGAGCACACATTAACAGGACTAGGAATTGAGCATAGAGAGGCTGTTGATGACACTGCTGGTGCAGCAAAGGTAGACTGAGGTTTTTTTGTTCAACTAGACCATTGACCTTCTAATTCAGATATATTTTTTTTTTTCGCTCTTTTAGCAACTCTTTTCTTTTTGTTATTTTTGGATAGATGTGATTTCAGTTACCCATCATGTTAACTCTCTGTTTTTAATTATAGCAATAGCATGACTTTGCTTTCCTAGATGATTGCAGAACAAAAGCTCCAGGACACTGGTGCTATTGCTAGTTCATTGGCTGCTAAGCTCTATGGATTGGATGTTCTTGCTGAGAATATTCAGGTACAGCGAGTTCATTCTAAAATAGCAAAATAAGATAGAATGTTCTGTTCTTTGTTCTGAACATTAGCCTGTCAATTTCTTTAGGATGACAAAGATAATGTCACCCGTTTTATGTTGCTAGCTCGAGAACCCATCATACCTCGCACTGATAAACCATTTAAGGTACTCATCTTTGTGCAAATTATTTTCCATTGTCACACCTTTTGCTCATCGTTACTGCAGCTGATCAGTTGTATGATCAATTTTTCAGACAAGCATAGTCTTTTCACTAGAAGAAGGACCTGGACAGCTCTTTAAGGCGCTTGCTGTATTCGCACTGAGGGAAATCAACCTCACAAAGGTCTACCCAACAACTTTGTCTTGTCAGTTTCATCCATTTTGTAGAAATTATTCACTGTCAGTGCTCTGTTTTTGAATGGAAGTGCAGATCGAAAGTCGTCCACACAAGGAAAGGCCTCTTCGAGTATCTGATGACTGTTCCTCACTCTTAAAGTTAGATGCTAAATCTGTGGCCTTTTAAGTTACTCAGTTTCACTTGCTGCAGTTTTACATTAATATGCGCACTTTGCTGTTAAGTGCTTATATCTTCCTAACCCATTTGATTCTGGATTGCATCAGGAACTTTGATTACCTCTTTTTACGTTGACCTTGAAGCATCAATGGCTGATCCAAAGACTCAGAATGCTCTTGGAAATCTGAAGGTGCTCTTTCTTTGTTAGTACAATCTGGTGAATGTAAAAACTGTGCTCATGTTGCTTTATTTCAGGAGTTTGCCACCTTTTGAGAGTCCTTGGAAGCTATCCTACAGATGTGAATGAACCTTAGATAGAAAGTACTGCAGATTACATGCTGGTGAGTAATGATTAGCTCTTTGTTGCTATATGGTATGGTTCAGGGACGAAGAACATTCTTTTTCAGTTTAAATGGGCATAATGTCATTATATAAGACCAATTTAAATGCGGTTAGAGTTAGGCAACTCACTTGATGTGCTTATTCTGTTATAAAATGTAATGCACAGTTTGACTTGGTGCACCTTCAAAGACATTTGTTGGTGCATATCTTTTCCTGAGTTTGCTTGGGTTGTTTAGAAATTGAATACTGAACTCTGATGCCAACCATACTTCACATGTTTCTTCCTACCATCCCCATTGACACTAGCAACACAACAGCGTTGCCCCCAGTTTCCTTCAATAGAGCTGCCATCGGCAGACTTGAGTGTGCCTCGGTTCTTAGCAAAATCTGGTATAAGGTCAGATTGTTCTAACCAGTTAAAAAAATCCACATTAAAAGCAAGAGTTCAATTCTTCTAACCAACAAAAATATTTTTCCACATTCATAAGAACTGTTCCAGGATCAAATTGTTCTGAACAAATATACATCTGTTACAGATTGAAAAAAAATTGTTCCAGACTTTCGGATGAAATCAAATTGTTCTAACCAACAAAAGAAGATGTTCCATGTAAAAGATGAATTGTTGTATGTATTAAGTTGGATTGTTCTAATCAACAAAATTCCACCTAAAAAATGGGTTGTTGTAGGCATAAAACCGAATGTTCTAACTAATGGAGAAGAATTACATAGAGAAAAAAGAATTGAGGAGTCAAGTGGTGGATCTCGAAGCCTTGGCAATTGAAGGATGGAAACTCAAGCAATTTCAGGATGAAAAAGGAGCAGGCAGGGCATCATGGGCTGATATTAAGTGAATTGGGCTGACTTGATGGTCCTGGTTGATGGATATACTGCATGAGCTGTAAAAAGAGGATTGTTGTGCAGATGACTTTTAGTTGCCGCTGTCCAATTCATGTCTTAGAGGACTTGTCATCTTTGCTTTCTTATACATAGATGTTCCTATAAAAACTTCTATTAAACTACATGAAACTAACTATCAGAAGTGAATGACTAGTATTTCTAGGAGAAAGTGGATATTGAAAGGTTGATTTCCCTTCTAAGGGCAACTCCAACCAAAGGTCCTATCCCATCCCTAATCTAATTTTGAGGTCTAAAACAAAAACAAAAAACCTTCTCCCCTGGTCTCCTATCCACCCCCCGACGGATGAGGGTGCCTCATTTCTCGCTCCTCCCCCACATCTGAGGGACTCCCGTCTGAAGCCTCATCCACCGAGCAGGCCAACTGCCACATTCCACGCTGCTGCGGAGTTCTCCGAGCTGGTAAGCCCGCCGTTCCCTCTTCTCGTTCTTGTGCCATCCATGGCTGCCTTCTCGAAATAGCCTGGCTTCTAGATTGATGGGCGATCCTGCTGCAAAGTGAAGACACACAGAGAGAGAGGTAGTGCTGTGAAGAGTAGCGTGATGCGTGAGTGCGTGACACAAGAATCAGATGAGTGATGCGAAGGAGAGCTGTACAGTGCGGTGAGGAGAAAAGACAGCGGCTTTATTTAATCAATTTTGAATGAAAAGTTTGTGCTTAATTGTTAATATGATCCAATTCATGTATACAAACTAAATTGCAGAGGGGTTGATTTGGTCTCAAGCAATGGGGACTCCAATGATCTATTTTTTATGAGTTTCAAGTTGAAACACATGTTGAACAAGTTGCTGAACAATATGTGTTCAAATGACTGATAAAATAGATGGTACATGACTGATACCTGATTGATAAAATAGATGACTGATACATGATTGATAAAATATATGGTACAAGACCACATGGATATAAAAGTACACTAGTGATAAGTGTTCGGGTGATGTTGCCAAAGGTGCTCAATAAGATCTTGCTGAAGTTGGGTGTGCATTTGCCTGTTTGTGATATTGTGATGAGCTCATGGAACTCCTTTGTACGATCACGAACTTCACTTGGAGTAGGTCCAGCAAGCTGGCCAACACCCTCGTAACGGACATCTTCACTACAGGTGCTTGTATGAATACTAACACGGTTTAGATATAAAATGCTGGACTTGGTAGTTACAAGTTATGTATAAAATATAGGTGAGAGAAAATAGGGAGGTTGAAATAAGAGTTCGGTTGGAGTGCAGAGAGAAACGAGGGATGGAATCTGTGGGGGGTAGGGGGCCAAATTTAAAGGGATCGGTTGGAGTTTCCCTAAACCAATAGTAGTTAGTATATTATTTATTTATTTTCTCAAGGATCTAATTAGTTTTCAAATGTCTTCTGATCCAGGATTAGCAGGAATGGCAAAATGGTTAGAGTTGGTTTTCTGAGCAGGTTGAAAAGTGAAGAACTCTATTAAGCTGATGCTAACTTTTGCACAGCAAAAGGAATCTACATTAGAGCAGTAGAGAAGGGTGGATTTGAGGCTTACATTGGTTGTGATCTTGGAATAAAGTTTGTTGTTTAGCTGGTGATATTCTTCTGACTTCTTATGCAAAGCGGATACCTGAAGAACACTTTCAAACTATGGAGACCAAAGGGTTGAATATTCGGAAATACTTCAATAGGGTTTATATGTTTTCATGTTGGATGATTTTTTTTTTCTTGCAAAATTCGTTGGAGTATCTGTATCATGCAGGTTGTTAAAATACAGTTACAGTGGAATAATGGGACAGTGTCTAAGAACATTTTTCTTCTTTTAGGACAGTATAATAAGAACTGATGTTTCCATGTCCATTCGGACGTTCCTCAAAAATATTATTTGCTGTCATGAACTCATGACGCTCAAAAATCTTATTTGCTGTCATGAACTCATGACGCGCTCTATGCATCTGTTGGTGGTCACATGGCCAAACCTCGCCAAACTTTCCTTGCCTATAAGAAAATAATTTGGTGCTTTTTTTTCTCTTGATGAAACAGAACATGGTGCTCCTTGATTGCCGTGATTTGTGCCAGGTCAAATTCGGTTGTTCGAGTGCTACTTGTGTAACTAATTATCAAGTGTTGGTGCAGAGCAGAGAATATTCCTCTAGAGGCAATTTTCTGGAAGAAACATTCGAGCAAACCACATGTGCTCCTCGCTTAGTATATTGTTACCATGCTCCTACCCATGATCTACCATGTGTTTCAGGCTCCGGTTGATTCTGCCTTGGAATCTCTGGTTATTTTTACAGGAGGTCAAAGGATATGTCAGGACTCACCGAATTACCTAATGATGACTGCATTGTAGTGTCGGTCGGTCCCCGCTTGTGGCATGTCGTAGAGTTGGAAGAAGCTCGGTCAAAGGTTGGGCAGTTCGAGCACGGGCTGGTCCACGTGGGCCTGATGACCTGGTTTCTTTGGATCTCATGAAGAAATGGTCTCCCTTGATGGCTTCCCGTTTGCGTACAGTTGGTGCTCTCTTTCCAGGCTGATTGATCGTGAGATGAAAGCATAATTGCCTTTTTTTTCCTCTCGCTCGCTTTGATTGATGATTGATTTAGATGTTTGGTTTGAAATTTTAGCGAGCCTGAACTCGAAAAACAGCTTGACCCCACTTCTTTGTTTGTGGTAAAATTATCCTAAAGCGATGAAAAGAATCGTAGGATGAAGAGATCCCCTAAATTTCATCCGGAACAATATTTCGGTGATAGGATATGATGAGATGTGATGGGAATCCCTTTTGGAAGAAAAGTTGGGGTACTCACACCCGAGTTTCTCCGAGCCTCGTGACCCCACTTCTCTTTCAAAAGAAAAGCGATGAGTAGGATGAAGAGAACCCATTCCTCGGGAACAGGGAGCACTCGGGATTTGCCTCCCGGTACTCACCCGGGTTTCTCTTCTCGTCACTTAAAGCTTTTACTATTTATTTATCCTTTTATGACGCTGAAATCTGGCCGATCTTTATTCCTTCCCGTTTACCCTTCTTATGTACAGGGAAATTGGAACGAATGAGCCAGCCAATCACATAGAACTATAGTACAGTCTCGTTCACGTCATTACGTCACACTGTTGAGTGTTCACTCGCATGAGAAAGAGCAGCTTCCGGGCTCCAGAATCCAGATGGCTGGCACGCGGAAGCTGACGAGTGACGCGCCACGGCCACGGCACCGTCACCTCGCCGTGGGGACGGCGTAGCGTTTTGTCTTGTGCTCCTCCAGCACAACTTGGCGCGTCGCTCTGCTCGTGCGGGACTAGGCGAGACCGTATCCGTGCCACCGAACCGAGCGACCGGGTCCACGAATTAGGCAGGCTGGTTGGTAGCACGTAGCAGTACTGAGCAAAGCCGTATTTTGGAGTCGCCACGCCAACAAGACCCGATCAGCGAGCGGGTTTGTGTGTGAGCCGGTGCTGTCATGCTCGGCTGCCGAACGAATGAATTTCCATGTCGTTGCCAATTTGCGCCTCCTTGCCAAACTTCTGAGTTCTGACCAAACGCACCCGTAGATCTTGTATAGTTGTAGCCGTAGCAGTTGGGTAGGAATAATGATAGCTAGGAGGTCACTGGTGCTTGTACTTATCCCAGTACCGGCGGCGACTTTTTTTATTGCCAAAAACAAGCTTCAGCACACAAATTTCAAGTGATTATTACACAAATTCATGATACATGTACCCCAGACTTATACGACAAAATATCTTAAATGTCCACTTAGCTTGTTCTCTTATGCATATTAGCGCTTATAAGACAACCATTCAATGTTGTTTGAGTAAAATCGGTTGTCTTGTTCAGATACGCAGGTTGGGTGGTGGCACCGTGTACCCATTGCATGAAACATAAAATTGTTTCGCTCCTTAATAAACTTTAAGATGGGTTGTTTTGAAGAAACATAAAATTTCCTCTCATTGTAAAAATTTGCTGGACACAAAAAATACACAAATATTTAAAACTTTAAGATGGGTTGTTTTGAAGAAAATCAGCCATATTTCTTTCCCTCCAGCATCCCCGTCGCTCTCGGAAGGCAACCGTCTCCCGTGATCGGCGGCGGCGCTGAATGCCGGCGCTGGGGAACGACTGTGGTGCGTGAACGTGAGCAAGCGCAAAGTGGAGCTCGCCGTCGAGTGGCGTGCCGATTGCTCGTACGTAGGGTTGATTGCCGATAAAAAAATATTTCGGCGGTGGCCGGTCGCGGCGCTGGAGCAAAACGCGTAGCCCTCCAAAGGTATGCAAGGCGTACATCGTCGGCGGCTTGCCGCCGGAGGCCGAGTTCGCAGTGCAAACGAACGAACCGGAGGAGGTCGGGTGCACCACGAATAGCAGAACAGGGAGCACGATTGCTCGTACGTAGGGTTTTGTGCCGTAGGGAGGTGGTTATTGTCAAAGAAAGCAAGGTAACGTGAACTGCTCAGCTCGTGAGCCTGGCAATAGATTGAGCACAGTGGCGAAACAGAGCGAAAATTGTTGGAGAATATGAGACCCGTCTATATACTCAGGTTTTTCGCTCCCAAAAATCAGCATCCAAACGAACGAACAGGTGGCCGAAATACCTGCAATAGATTGTATCCATCTATACAAGGTAAAAATCTGAATTTATATCCATCTATATCCATCTATCCGGTCTGGAACCCTGGATTATTAACGAAAAAACGCACATCGGAGAGAGGAAATCATCTCCCGCCGTTGTCTCCACCGACAGGCGCAGGCGGACACGACAGGGGCGTCTCCTCCCCGCTCCCCATAAACGAACGCAGCAAGCCAAGCCCAAGCCAAACCCACCAGCCACCACCACCAATTCAACCGCGACCGACCCAACCCACCGCCCGCACCCCATTCCCACCTCCTCCTCCCCAGATCTCCCCGCGCGCCCGCGCCGGCCGGCCGGCAGCGGCGGCGGAGCCATGACGGCCAAGGGCGGCGACGGTGGCGCGGGGGTCCCGCGGCGGGGAACGGCCGCTTCTTCACGGTGGGGCTGGTCACCGCCTGGTACTCCTCCAACATCGGCGTGCTCCTGCTCAACAAGTACCTCCTCAGCAACTACGGCTTCAAGTACCCAATCTTCCTCACCATGTGCCACATGTCCGCCTGCGCCCTGCTCTCCTACGCCGCCATCGCCTGGCTGCGCGTCGTGCCCATGCAGCTCGTGCGCTCCCGCGTCCAGCTCGCCAAGAT
Source organism: Hyparrhenia diplandra (assembly GCA_015847255.1). Taxonomy (NCBI): domain Eukaryota; kingdom Viridiplantae; phylum Streptophyta; class Magnoliopsida; order Poales; family Poaceae; genus Hyparrhenia; species Hyparrhenia diplandra. The sequence goes on along the minus strand of JADLZK010012022.1, from coordinate 188,407 downwards.
CGCCGCGCTCAGCCTCGTCTTCTGCGGCTCCGTCGTCTCCGGGAACGTCTCGCTGCGCTACCTGCCCGTCTCCTTCAACCAGGCCGTCGGCGCCACCACGCCCTTCTTCACCGCCGTGTTTGCCTACATCATGACCGTCAAGCGCGAGTCGTGGGTCACCTACCTCACCCTCGTGCCCGTCGTCACTGGAGTCATCATCGCCAGCGGCGTAAGTTACTCACTGCTCTCCGCCTACGTCTCTCAGTAGATCTGTTGGAGTCGGGATTGGATCTGAGGGGAATCCGGGTTTGGCTAGCTCGGAACTCGGGAGGAGAGTAGGACAGAGCTCAAGACAACAGCTGGATCTGTCATCTACCTGTAATTGGACTAAAATGGTTGGCAGGCATCTGGCTCCTCAGTTCATTGGATGCCCATCCATTCCTGCTTTGGGAATAGAATTTTGGGATTATACCCCAGATGGAAACCATTCACGGTGCCTATACATATTGCCTCAGGCGTCGGCTATCTGATAGGGCCAAGGGATCAACTGGCATATGTGATCAGCTGGAGACTAATCCAGTTAACCAGACTTTATCCCCCCCAAGGATCCAGCTAGGCCGAGCTGGGATAGCTCGTTGCAAAAATCTTGTCTGGAAACTGAGGATTTGCAAGTCAAAATTTCAAAACTATTTTCTGGAAAGTATCCATATTTTGAAATTCAATTGTAAAATATTCATCATTCTTTAATACCAAAGTATTGGCTTACCTTTTGGAACCAACATGATTGATTTTCTGTACATTCGTTGAACATGCATGAGGCCGTTAATTGCGCCAATGATAAGTTGACCCTCTTGCATTATTATACATAATATATACACAGCACTGTGTTATAGCTCTTTTGTGCAATATAAGACATACTATGCTTGCAAAGATTCCAATCACCACTGGATGCACTTACCAGTAATAGTGGGAGTCTTACGTTAATGTGTAGCATCTCAGCCTAGCAAGTTGCTATTCATGGCCTTCTATGTGGAATCTTTAGGAATTATTTGTTTCACATCAACTAGGATATATACCTAATGTAAGTCAAGTGGAGAAACTAGAGCTTTGAACGCATACTGACTAAATCTGTAGTTGGACCTAAGTTTCTAACACTAGCTGATATGGAGTTTGCAAATCGAACTTACAGGGCGAGCCTAGCTTTCATCTGTTTGGCTTCATCATGTGCATAGGAGCAACTGCAGCAAGGGCGTTGAAGACAGTATTGCAAGGAATTCTTCTGTCTTCTGAGGGGTAACTTTGTCTTCCCTTTTATATGTATTCACTATTCTGTACACATTGCCTTGGATTCGTTACTACTTTGCATTTGTGGATGCTGAGTGTTTCTCTGTTCTGATGTCTTGCAGGGAGAAGCTTAATTCTATGAATCTGTTATTGTACATGGCTCCAATTGCTGTTATTTTCTTGCTTCCTGCAACTATCTTTATGGAGGATAATGTTGTCGGCATTACAATTCAGCTTGCAAAGAAGGATTTCCGCGATTGTTTGGTTGCTATTGTTCAACTCTTGCTTGGCATATTTTGTCAATTTGACCAATTTCTTGGTGACAAAGCATACTAGCGCACTGACTCTACAGGTACCAAATGTTTTCTGACCCATAAATTCAGCTTTGTGTGCATGATGTAGTTTAACACTTGGCTTTTCTTGTTTTTCGTGTTATCCATATTATTAACTATTAAGATCTACTACTTAATTCCAAGCGTCTACTAATATTTGAACTTTCTAATCCACTGTGTTTTGCTGTTTTTGCTGAGCTAGAAACATGCTGCTCTTGTCCTGTACAGGCGTATGGTTTGAACTTTGAAGTGCATAACAGTGGCTTTTAATTTTAAACATACACAAACGGGTCTGTGATCGACTACAATTTAGATTTGCTGCACTAATAGGAAACACCTTTGATGTCTTTTATTGAAATTGGAAATTTTATCGATCAGAGGCATGTCAGAATTGAATGTAAAATGTTCTGTAATCAGTTTGAAAAGTAACATACTAACCTCACTGTCCTACGGGTTTGGGAAAAAAAAGTAACATATATACCTTGCTGTCTTAAGAGTAAGCTTTCTACCCGTCTTTCTCTTTTTAGATACATAATCATGAGATTGCCCTATCTTGGTTTATTGACCATTTGCTGTGATAGTCGTTTGTTTTGCCATCTTACCATACCTTGTCTTGTTTTAAGAATTTGGCTTAAATCCTTCAATTATTGACATCCATGTCTCTTCAGGTTCTCGGAAATGCAAAGGGTGCTGTGGCAGTGGTCGCCTCAATCATGATATTCAGGAATCCTGTGTCCATAACAGGAATGCTCGGTTACACTCTCACGGTTATTGGTGTTATTCTTTACAGCGAATCCAAAAAAGCGCAGCAACAAGCCATGAACACCCTAGAAGACAGTAAATATGGCAATCATTTCTTTGTCCTTTCAGCGCCTAGAGCTAATATGTGATGAGAAATTACTTCGGTGGCGATCACAACAAATCCTAAGCCATACTGCCTCTGCAATTGGACATCAACGATAGAAGTCCAATAATACCTGTAGTATTTACCTTGGCATGTGGGAGGCATTTTGTTTAATGGCGTTGATGGATAGAATATAATTTTTTGTGTTAGAGAACTGTGGCTCACAGCCAGCATTGGTTAATACGTTTAGCTCTTGGGAAATTGCCTCTTCTGTTGGTCTGCTATTGTAACTTACATTTTCTTTTGTTCTGATGAAGACCACCTGTACCAGACTTTGATCAAGGTTCCAGGACCTAATTAATATATTGTGACACTGAATTTAAGCTCGATTAACTGGCTTTTATTGACAGCTATTTTACCTCATCAAATGACTGCCAATATGACACCAACAATATCTGAGAAATATGGTCTGTTAACAGGGTTAGCCATGCCATTACTGTATCCAGAGTCCAGATAGACGACCCTGACCTGCATCCTGTATTCACCCTGCATTCACCTTCATTGACCACAAATAAAACCTACATCTCTATGCAACTCATGTCACTTTTGAGACATCTGAATTCCATACCTGTTAAAAGCTGGTCTTGCGTACAACCACCACAATCCGTTGAGACTTGGAAGTAAACTAATAGTGGGATATTTGTATTTCCACTAGTATGTCTGAAAAAGTGTACCACTTCTACTTGATACAAAACTTGCTCTAAATCTCACATTGATTCTCATGAAAGGACAGACATAAAGTACAGATTTTTAGTTTTGGGTTAATTTGAACGCTGCCTTTGCAATTCAGTGGTTTTGAAATATACCATTGCTATCCGCAATATTGGAAATCTGTTATTCTTGTCAAACGTGAATTGTGACTGGTAACGTATACAACATCATGTTCCATGGCCCGTAATCGCCGCAACGAACCTGCAATCGCCGCAGAACCTTTGCGTCGCATTGCCATCTGCGTACGCTCCTTGGGCGGCACCGTGCCCAACCGACCTGTCTGAACAGAGCGTATGCCATAAAAATGTCACAGATAATTTGATAACAAGCTGATAACTTCTAATAATTTGATAACAAGTTGAACACACTGAACAAAGCATAAGCCATAAAAGATAACAAATAAGTTGATGACAAGTTGACAGACTAGTGCCTGGACCCTAACTGACTAAAAGTTCACAGGACTTCATCTAAATACATGTTCACAAGACTGAACTGAATACAAGCTCACTGGACTTATACAAGTTCACAGGACTTTAACTGTTAACCGAAAAAAAAGCACGGCCTGATTAAAACTCAAAAGCACAGCCTTATTACAGGTTCACAATCACAGCCTGATCACACACAACCAACATCAAAAGCACTCGACATTAAGATTCAGGAATCAGTGAGTTGGGTATTAAGGAATTGCGACAAGCTCACACTAGGCTGTGGTGCAGCAGCAGCCTTCTGTTGTTTTTTTTCATTAGAGTTTTCTTCTTCTTGGGCGTCTTCTTCCTTTTGGGGCTCTTTTTTTTCTTCTTTTGTGCTGCCTTCTTATTCTTCACCTGCGACGGCCCAGCAATCTCATCATCTTCTTGGCGTTTCCTGCATAGAAAACAAATCTCGGCCTTCTTACTGACAGGAATTATTTCAATGGCATGATTCAAGTTTCACAAGAATTACAGATTTACAATGTCGGGAATTGCAACAGCATATTTCGAAACCACGAGAATTGCAATGGCAATGTTCAAATTAACCCTTTAGTTTTAAGTAGCCGACTCACGAATTAAGCAGACAGTAAATGAAACGTCTATCATACCACACCTGATATGCTCCCTCCATTCCAAGTTATAAGTCATTTTGACTTTTTTTGTACATCCATTTTGCTATGTACTGGAAAAGTCATAACAACTTATAATTTGGAACGGAGGGAGTACAATTTTCATCTATATGATTAGACAGCTTCCACAATAACCGCAAGCGATCAAAATGACTTGTGCAACCTTTGTACTTAAACTGTTCACAGAAAATAAACAACTTGACAGTGACAGCATTACTGTTTAGCATTCGCGGCAAACTCAAGATGATGAATCGTCTATTTTGAAAGGTCTTTTTTCCATAACGCACATCAGAGAACAATCGACAATGATTTGAAACATTAAATGCACAACAGCTATAAGCAACTTCCGACTCAGCACTTGTAATTCCAAAGATTTAACAATAGTAAGCTCCAGATATAAGCTTCTATTTGCAAGAAAATAACAGCATTTTTTCTTTCTAGATAATCCCAAACAAGGTAGCATGGCAATACTAGGTTAACAGATTTGTAAGCATACACCACTACAATGACATGGTCTTTAACAAACCAGACTGAAGAACCAGGATTAGGTTTGCCTTTTTTAGTGCCATATATTATGTTTGCTCTAATACATCGAAGTTGCCACGAAGTGCGTTTCCATTGCAATTTGCAGTCCATTCACAAGCCATAACTACCTACCTAAGCTAACATATGGAAGCTGCAAATAGTGCTAGCACAATACCTGGAGTGTAGAAACTCATGTAGGGTAGAACGCTTATGTTACGCCTAGGCTTGCCAATCTTTTTCACTCTCCCTGATTTGAGGCCCATCATGAATAATCCAACAGCTGTGGTGATGAAGACAACACGCACACCCTCTGCAAATCCCACCACTTCTGCTCTGTCTCTGGGATTCGCCATAGGCATCACTTTCTCCAGATCAATGACCCTGCACCGTAACCATTCTGCATTTTCCTCTGAAGTCGCTCTTCTGGACCACAGATACATACAAGTACGCTCAATGCCAGCGAGCCCAAGAGAACAATCCTCCATCACCATGAGGGTAACCCCACCGTTGTACGCAACCGATGGTGGATGATCAATCACAGACAAGCAATTCTTCCTCCAGTCATACTTGGTAATTCCAGCATCCCCTGAAAGCATGAAGTAGATTTCATCTCCGATAAGTGCACCACGCCCGTAGGCTATCTTATCATGAGTGCCTTCCAGTGCCGGAATGCCTTCGAATGTGGCTGGCACGCTCCACGCGCCCATCTCCGATGAGTAAATGATCGCTGACATGGCAGTAACCAATAGCCAGTTGCGGAAGATGAAGAGCACATAGAAGGGACCGCCGTGGCAGTCAAGGTGTTGGCAGCCGGTGACACCGCAGAAAATCGCGGCGGCGTCGTAGAACATCCACTGTGTCCCGACATCCGGGCGGGGCACGCGATGGCGGTCGCCTGTAACGGGGTCGCAGACAAAGTAATTCTCACACCCCTCCTCAATCTTCCGGATCAGTACGCGGCCGTGGCGGCAGTCGAGAGGGCACGCGGCGCCGGCGGGCCACGCAGGGAAGGTGAAGGAGAAGGCGGGCACTGCTGTGGTGGCGACGAAGCGGGGAACCCGGTCGAACAGTGGCTCCCTGTCGATGAGCCCCAGGAGGGGAGGGGCGCCGTGGAAGGCGCGGTAGCGGTGGAGGAAGGTGGGGTCGGAGATGGTGCGGAGCCACGGCTTGCAGGCGAGCGCCGCGCGGAAGAGCCATTTGGGCTCGTCCGGCGGCAGGCGAAGGAGGATCTCGCGGATGACGTCGTCAACCAGCGGCGGCAACGGTCGGCGGAGCGAGGCTGAGAGGATTGGGGATTTTTTTTTTTTTTTTTTTTTGGGAAGAATGGTATGGCGTGGAGCTTGAGGCTGAGAGCGAGTGTGGTGATGGGCGTTCGTTCGTCCCCCTTCCAGACCCAATTGAAGAGGGCTCCAACCGCCCATTTTGAAAAAAAAAAAGGAAATCTGGTCAAGGCTTTCCATCTCCTCCATTTTGAAGTCTGGTCGATTGCATAAACAATCATGGTGGCAGCGGGTGTCATCTCATCTTCCAACCAGCAGTACAGTACTCTCTTCCACGTTCGATCCACCAGTACACGTACGCATTGTTGCGTAGTATGGGTGGCTGCGCGCGTAGTATGGGTGGAAGAATAATAGACAGCGGCTGATGACGCATGTCTGGAGGGAGCCAGCTAGCTGCTGCAAGGACAAACAAGTGCTAATTACGTAAGCCAATGGTTGGTGTGGATCTGTTTCCTCATCGCGGGTGGTCACTTGCAGTTGTTTGCCCGCCGGCTCCTGTGGGCAGTGCGCTGCATGATGAACCTCCGGTGGATCAGCAGCGTGAATTTTGTGTGTGTACTCCCGTCGGGCCGTCAGTAGCCAGTCGTCCTTAATTATTTTCCTGATGATCGATCGAGGAGGTGGGGGGGCCTCAAACGGCACGTACCCATTTTGCATTGCACATATATATGCTTTTCCAACGTGGTGGCCTGAACTGAGATCGACCGGCGCATGCAGGACATGCGTACAACAAAGTATATATGTGACCAATAATATGAGAGAAGCAATGCCTTCTCACGTCCATTATGCCTGTTGGCCAGCTTGTGCTCACTCACACATGTGTGCACCATCTGGTACGTGATCGATGGGGCTAAAAGTCTAGATGACATCGAGCACAGGGCCTCGACGACGACGTGTGTGGCCAAGGCCATGGGATCATCATGGTATGGATTGGTTTAATTGACTCCATATGCATAGTACCCCCTTCCTCGTCAAGCTTCTGTGTTCACTGTTCATGTTAGTTTACTAATACTACTATACTAGTACATGCAAGTTGACCCTTTTATTTTTCTTGCTGTAATGTAATCTGTTATGACAGACTGGTGTAGAACAATTACGCACGTAGTTACGTACATAATTACACGTTAAAGCAGCTAGGGGTGGTGTATGCCTGCTGCCTGTCTTTGAGAAGTTTCAGACACTCATCAGAAAACTTTCAGCAGCTAATACCATGCATGCAAGCAAATTGATGGGGCACAAAAGTTACAACAGCACGGTGCGTGCACGCCCGGCCCAGATAAGAACATGCATGCATGGGCCACCCATCCATCAGCTGTCCGTATAAATTACACAGAATTATCTTATTGTTTAAACAAATTAAGCCAGCAGCAGCATCGACCTCTGCTGGCTGCTGCGCTGCCCGTCGTCCTGGCAGCTTTTCTAATCCCCCATCTGATGATGATTACCCTGGTGTTGTTTAGTGTAGTGTATAATATAATAATCCCTCTCTTTCTTCCCTTTGCCCAGCTTCTTTTGCCGCCAGCTCACTGCTCAGGTATTACAGCTAGCTAGCAGCTCCAAGCGGGTCTCCTCCTCCGGCCGGTCCAGTCAAACCTACCACCGTGATCCATCGATCGATCTCCAGTGTGCAGTGCAGTGCAGTCCACTAGTAGTCCAGCGCTGTAATGCCATGCCCTGCCGGTGCCGGGTGCCGGGCAACTCATCCGGTCCAGTCCTGGCAGGAGTTACAGTTGTCCACGTTGCGACCACGCAAGGCAGCAGTGTGGGTGGGCGCGGATCGGAGGCACGCGAGAGAGAGGAGAGCCGCCGACGAGGCCTGGCCGGAAGATGCATGGTGGTGGTGCTGGAGAGATTCTCGCGGACGAAGGACCATGTGCCCCCCGCCCCCGGCCGGCCACTTGCTGTGTGCGCCACCACCGCCGGCGGACCAGCTGTGGATGCGCCCGGCGTCGGCGTGTCGTCCTGGCCGCGCGGCGGAGGGGGCCGTTGGGAGACGAGAGGAGGCATCACTTACGCTAGCTAGCTCGTGGATCTCTGGTCATACTACTACTACTCTGGCCTGGCCCCCGATCTGCTCATCATGCGTGCTCTGCACACTGCATGAACTGGCAAGCATATGCGATCGATGCTGCTATTGCTGCGCTCATGTCGGGCGCCCCACACCACACCGGACGTGACCGCGCTACGCGTGCAGGCACGAGACATGGTTAACGAACCAGCTGCGGACCGCGGGCCAGGCACTTGCTATTTTTAGGAGGCTCTCTGGTGTGCGGCCTGTACAGCTTCAGATTTGCATCCATCCGTCGCTTTGGATTGCTGACAGCAGTATGATATTGCATGTCTACGCTCCTACTCGATCGGTCAAAATAATGGCACTGACCAATGCATTGGAAAGCGTAAACAGATGGCACGCGCGTGATGAGCTAGCTAGAGAGATTCACATCCACATGCATGTGTACTCCACATAGGCATCCAACAGCTACACATCGGTGTTAGATCGTGCGTGGTGCAGAGACCAGATCGAGAGACATAAAAGGAGTAATCGAGCCAAACGCCAGCCACTGAGCCACATGCGTTGCTGCCGTCTGAAACTCCCCCTTGCATTGCGTCCAAAACTGCGTCGTCGTATCTTTCTGATAGTACGATGTAACTCCTTTTGCTTCTGTAACACTGCAGGGGTCGGTGCAGTGGCGTTTTATTCGGCACATTCTGTACGTAGTATATGCTGTCACGGCCATTAGCCTAAGAAATTCGAGATTCCCCCATCATCATCTGAGCGAAACGGCATATCTGCATGATCCCTTGACAATATGTCGGCTCTTGACCTCGCTTTGAAATTGAAATAGCTTCATTAAACCGACTGAAGATCGACGAGCTAGCTTCCTCAAAAGGACGCCCTGCCGTCTTGCATGCATGCATGTCATTACAACAAAATTAATTAACCTGGAAAACGTACGAAAAGTTTTTGCTTAATCTGCATACGATCGAGCAGGAAATGGAAAACGAAAAGGTACCCGTGTTGATACGTACTCATCCGTGCGCCTTGACACGACTCAGCTGAAGTACAGTGTATACGTGTGCTCACGTGAGGCGTTCTTGCCGGGCTTCAATCCATGCATTTGCGAGCTTCCCGTATGCCAACTGGCAGCTTCAAGTACCTATGCGGGCCGGTGAGGTGAGATCGAAGACGGCCGGCCAGGAATGCCACAAACGTTCCGGCCGGGCCTGGCCGGGCAGCTCGCCTCGGCGGGCCGCCGGCACACGCGCGCAGTGCCGCAGTGGCAGCGGACCGGTGGCAATAATTGGCATCGATCAGCGCGCGCGCGCGATGTATCCGTCGATCTCGACTGTCTATCTGCGTGCGCATGCGAGGCCGGGACAGGGAGGACGGACGGACGCTCACGCACGCCACACGTCTTTGGGCCTGTGAGATCGAAGACGGCCAGGAATGCAGGCCTGGCCGGGCAGCTCGCCTCGACGTCGACGTCGCGGCTGGCCGCCGGCACACGCGCGCAGTGCCGCAGTGGCACCGGACCGGTGGCAAACTGGCAATAATTGGCATCGATCAGCGCGCGCGCGACGATGCATCCGTCGATCTCGACCATCTACCTGCGTGCGCATGCGAGGCCGGGACAGGGAGGACGGACGCTCACGCGACACGTCTTTGGGCCCCTTCTCACGTGAGGGTTTCCCGACCGATCGGGACCGCGCTGCATCTGCGCGGGGTACCTCGGAGGCCCCCGCGTTGGCGTCACCGGCCGGAAGATCGATCTGCTTTTCGCCCAGCTGTGTGTGCTGGCTTTGGCCATGGTGGCATGCCGCGATCGCTCGGGCTGAGATGACGCCAGATCTCCCGTCCTCGTCCTGCCTACTCTAGCCCTATAGCTAGCTGCTAGCGTCGGTCTGGGCCACCCCACTGTGCCCGGTTGCCCTTGTCGACTTTTCGCGACGCGCATCCGGCCGGTTGTTTGAGGTGTGTCACGTACAGAACGTGGTACGAGATGCAGGATCGATCTGCTGAAACGGCTGCGGTCCACCGGAATGCTAGTTGTGACGCGGGCCGGGCGGCCGAGGATCCTTGGGATCTCCTCGATGGGAGTTACAGAGCGAGTAAGTTAAGTTTACACCTGGTGGTCGCACCCACACACCGCAGAAACGCGTTGTGATCCACTTGTGACACTTCTTACTAGCCACCGGAACTTCAACGCACACTGGCTGGCAGGGAGTGTCTTGCTTCACAATGCTGATCCCTCGATGGGTGCATATACCTGATACAAAAAACCGCTTCCGTTAAAGAGCCAGCTGGCAGCTCCGTTCTCGGTAGAGGCCGAGAGAGTCACTGTCACGTATGGCCATATGGCCCTGTGTGGTGTGTATTGTCCGCGCAAACACTATGTACAAACCCACGATGGCCACTATGATTTGGTGTTGATGGTTTCTACGGTCCATAAATCGGTTAATGTTATTGTTTTTTTGTTGTATAAGAGAAACATTATACCATGGCTGATAAGCAGATGATAATTAGTAATTGATAATTTCTGAACATGTAATTTAATGTCTAGATAATCGTACAAGGGTAGCGTTGATAATTGGTATACTTCGTCGTCATCGGTCATGTCTGTATAGTCTAACCTCTGGTATGTTTTCTTGTCAGGGAACGATCCTACTACACTGCGCCGTTCAGCCCATCACGTGGTGCAGTTTTGGTATGGATGTCTTTTTGTGGTGTACCGTGTACGCTAATGTGTATATATATTCCTCATTAAAATACGCGTGGTCTCTTTACGACTACCAGTGTACATATACAGAGTATAATACATACAGAGTAAAGTACTCCTACTTACGATTACGAAGGATAAAGCAAATGGAAAGGATTCCTTTTCAGGCCTGGCCGCTAGATTATTGCAATTGTCAATCACGCAAGGGGTGATAGGCTAGGCAGGGAAAGAGAAAGGCGTCAGCACGTTGTGTGGTAAAGGCAAAACTGCGAGGCCGCCAGCTGTTGCCACCCGGTCTTACAGCTCGCCCACCACCTCCGTTTTTGGCTGCCCACTCGCCCCATCTGTTCTTGTCTCTGCCGCGCCCCCGGCCGGCCGAAACGAGCGTTGATCTCCTAGCAGTGTCACGCTCTACCTGTAATTACTACTGTACTTACCCCACTGCACGACGGTTAAAACCGCTTCTCTTTCGTGATCAACTGCGATGAGCGAGTTAGTAGACGACATGCAGGCCTTTTCTGTTACAGTTTGCAGTCTTGCAGAGGTGCAGGTGACGACCGAGGCGAGAGAGAGAGACAGATCAGAGGCCAGATGGGGATCTCTCTCTACCACCTCTCCTCTGGAGTGCATAGGGCCCAGGCAGGCAGACGCCAATTGTTGCCAGGCTAGAGGACCAGGCGGCAGACACTAGGAGTAGAGTAGGCTCTCCTGTTTCCGTTATCCGCCCGCGCCCGCCCAACCACCACGCTCGCTCTCCTCCCTCCCTCCGAATTATAAACTCGGGCGCTATATAAAACCCAACAGGCAACAGCCCCTCTCGTCACCAGCCGCAGTCCCTCTTCTCCTCTAGCGAGTAGCTACCCTCCCGTTCGCATTCCCTTGGCGCGCGCACATCTCGTCGTCGTCAAGAAAAGAAACGAGGCGCGTAGCAAGGCGGCCGCGGGCGACGATGACGATGATGGCGCCGCATCCGCAGCCACTGCCGCTGGCACAGCCGCCTCCGGCTGCGGCGTTCGGGGACACAACGCTGACCAAGGTGTTCGTGGGTGGGCTGGCGTGGGAGACCCACAAGGACACCCTCCGCCAGCACTTCGAGCGCTACGGCGACATCCTCGAGGCCGTCATCATCTCCGACAAGCTCACCGGCCGCTCCAAGGGCTACGGCTTCGTCAGTCCCTCTTCTTCTCCATTAATTCCCACTTCCGGCCGGTTTCCTCTCGGCTAGCTCATGCTATGCGTGCGTCCGTCCGGCCGTCGCATGGATTGGAGAGCGTGGCTCCTGTTCTTCTGATCTGGAACCTGCTTTAATTTCTGCGTGCACGCGACCACGACAGGTGACGTTCAAGGAGGCGGACGCGGCCAAGAAGGCGTGCGAGGACGCCACCCCCGTCATCAACGGCCGCCGCGCCAACTGCAACCTCGCCTCCCTCGGCGCCAAGCCGCGACCCCAGCCGCCGCACATCCTCCGCCCCGGGCCCTCGCCGCCGGCCACCCCGGTGCCGCACGCGCCCGCGCTCCCCTCCCCACAGCCAGGTACGTACACTAGCCTCCCTGTCACGCACACTACGTCAACTGCTCTTTTTTCGTGAAGAGATCGAGATCACATGTTTCTGGCGCTAATTCACTCGCATTGCAGCCATCGCGGTGGGATCTAGGGGCGTGTCGCCGGTGCCATGGTACTACCACCCGTCCACGACGCCCCCTCCTCCGCCGCCGCCGGCCGCGCACTACGCCCACGGCGCGCACCAGCAGTACCACGGCGTGCTCCCGTTCTACCCCGCCGCCACCACCTACGGGTAAGCACCCATGCGCGCCCCCGGCTCCAAAATTCCAATCCACCCGCGCGGCTACGAGGATTTCGTGTCTCTCGCTAGCAAAAAAAAAAAAAAGAAAAAAAAAAGTCATGGCGTTGCGATCTGGCGCCTCGAGCGGCGCCAACACGTCCCGCGAGGCTACGAGGATTTCTTCGTGTCCGGCCACCCGCGCGCACTCGCAGGCTGTGGGCGCGCGCACACATGCGTGGCAGCGGCTTTTGGTTTGGTGCAGAGCAGAGCAGCGAGCACGCGACGGGACAGGCGGGGGCACTGGCGCAGCGCGCACAGGCTGGACCTGGACCGGACCGCACTGCCTCGTCGTGCTCGCACGTGCCCACGTGCCGGCCTGCGGACGGCGGCAGAAAAAAAAAAAAAGGGGCAAATTTTTGGACACTGGCCATGTGTTAGACCATGCCCAAAGGACTCACACAGCTCATTAACCCTAGTTATAAAACGCTTTAAACTGTACACGACTGATCGGGTTTGTGCCAGCCATTGCACGGGTCCCCACTCGTACTGATGGATCGATTTGTGCTGTTCTGTTTCAGGTACTCCCCAAATTACGTCGCGGACATGAGTTACAATGCGGTAAGACAACTGGGTCTCACGTCTTTCTCTCTCTCGGTAAAAATGTTAGTACTGAGTGCCAGATTGGATTGGAGTGGTAATCGCGGTGTTATTTTGGGTGCAGAAGGTAGGCCAAGCGGCAGCGCGCTGCCGGCACGGCCGGGTCGTATCACTTCGCGTACCCGGCGGCAGCGCAGGGCGGCATGCATGTGGCGGCGGCGCCCAACGGCATGATGCCGGTGTACCCGTTCTACCACTACCAGTACCACCAGGCCCACGCCTCGCAGGGTCTGGGCGTCCCCGCCGCGCACTTCTTCCCGCCGGTCTCCGCCGCCGCCGCCGCCGTCACCACCGTCCCGGCCATCGTCTCCAAGCCCACCGTCATTGCCGCCGCCCCCAAAGGTAAACAAACATGTCATAGCACCCGGCCAATCCTAGCCAAGCCCACCGTAGCAACATGCATGTGCAGCCGACGCGGCATCACCCCGTGCTAGTGCAGAGCTAAGAGCATCGCATGTGCTCGGTGCCATGGCATTTCCGGCCGTGCCAAGTTGGCATTGCAGGCACACGCAACTACTGTAGTACCAAGCATTGATCGAGATCCCGTACGTCCAGTAGTCCAGCTAATGCTTTTTGTATTGGTGGTGTACCGCAGTGGAGCAGGTGACGGGTTGCAGCTGAAGGCAGCACGGGACGACGACGACGATGATGATGGCGGCGCAATCAAAGGCTGGAGGAGGAGGCCAAAGGCGCTGCTCTCTGCTCTGGTTTTAACAAAGCTGCACTGCATGCACATGAAGGGTGTCGTCCGTCTGTCGGGTCGGGTCGCGTCGGGGGGGCCGAAGCAAGCAACGCGAGGCCGGCCTTGCCGCATCAATCACATTCGTTCGTTCAATTCCCTCTCTAACCTTTGGTGCGTGGCGTGCGCCCGTGGTGGGGGGCACGACCACGATCACCGGCAAGAACAGTCTGTAACAAATGATTCGATTCGTCTCTCGTTTACCACCGTATTTTTCCAATGGTAAACCCAGTTATCAGTCAGTGTCTGTAGTAGTCCGATCCGAACGCTGCAGGGGCCAGCGCCGGACCTCAATAAATCAATCGTCATAATATTTCGCTAGCTGTTCATCCCTGAGTTGTGCATCCATGCATTGTGCGTGAGCAGAATGGTTCGCTGAGCTGAGCACCCTGCCGAGATCACATTCTTCAGCAACGGCAGCCAGAAACGGCAGAATCTTCCCTTCAACGCTGGCGTGCCAATTGTCAGCCTGCACGCACTGTAGCTACAGCACTAGTACGATTTACAGGGGAAAATGACGGGCTATGTGCGTTCTGTTAGTCCCACACTGGCAGAGACCAATCTTCTTCTCCACGTGCTGAGAAACTCGAGCGTTCCCCTTCCATTGCCTTCAACTGCTTGAACAATTTGCACAACAAATGCAAATAGTCGATACAATGCATTATTTACCAGAAAAAAAAGAAACGCAAATACATGAGGAAATCGTTGCACGGCTTAAAATTGCATGTCCAAGTATGGTACGGTTGGTAGTGTTGACACTACACTCGAAACGTTCTTACCATGCAATGCAATAACGACGCATTAAGACCAGAGAAAAAGATTTTGAGCAGCTTCAAGTGGAGAATTCAGTGAAGGCATGAATCTGCCATCCACCTTGGGTTTACGACGCCAGCCAAGCTCCACGTGCAGAGGCAGCCTCTCGGTGTGCATGCATAGATCGATGCAACCATGCATTCAATTCAACTACTCATGAAATCCTCCGACTTCGTTCTTGATGATCAGTGCACAATTATGCGTCCATTTTTTAAGGGTAAAATGTATTTTTCAACCTCCACTCGTTTCAACCTTATTGATCATAGATGAAGGTTGAAAATCGAACTTCAATATATGAGTTGGATGTTGAAAAAGATACTTTACACTTTTTTAACGAGTCATGGCACACGGGTAGCCATTTCATTTGGATTTGGTGCGTCTGTGTGAGAATTTGTCTTAAAGAACACTGAGAAAGACATGCTGAGATGGCAAAAGAAGTCTGTGTTCCCTTTTTGAACGAGCCATGGCACACGGGTAGCCATTTCATTTGGATTTGGTGCGTCTGCGTGAGAATTTGTCTTAAAGAACACTGAGAAAGACATGCTGAGATGGCAAAAGAAGTTTGTGTTCCCTTTTTGAACGGGTCATAACACACGGGTAGCCATTTCATTTGGATTTGGTGCGTCTATGTGGGAATTTGGCTTAAAGAACAGTGAGAAAGACATGCTGAGATGGCGACAAAAGTCTATGTTGTTTCCATCCAAATATTGTTAGATGCTTACTGACTGTGTGGGTGTCACTCTGTGTGTATTTCCTTTCTATACAGGTGGAGCAAGGAAAACTGCCATTGCTAAGAACTAGAGAAAATGTTTGAACAACAAGGAACAAAAGTACTTGCATGAAAGCAGAAAAACTGGAGAACCAAAGTAAACTGTTCTTTCCAGAAGTATAGTTTAGCAACATGGAGAATCAAAGCAAACTGGAGAATCAAATTGTAGATGTGCTAGACAAAGATTCAGACTGCAACTGCAGTGCAGTTTCTTGTTTTTAGCTTCTTCAGTTTTCATTTCTCTGGGTGTGTTTAGATCCCAGATTTCTCCCCAAATTTCACTGCAAAAAAGATTCCCCATCACATCAAAATGCGTGAAAGTTTTATTGAAATGTAGGTAAAAAAATAAACTAATTACACAGTTTAAATGTACATTCTTGAGGCGATTCTTTTTGCCCTAGTTACGCTAATATTTACCACTAACAAACGAAACATGCTTATAGTGTGCGATGTGACATCCGTCCAAATTTTTGCACTTTTTTGGGTGTTAAACACACCCTGTTAGCTGGAGAACGTTTTACCAGCATGTAAACCTGTTGTACCTGTTACTTTTCACCTCTATTTAATGCAAAAGGCAGAGCACCTGCTGTTTCATGGTTCTTGCCGGTGTGTAATATAAATCGGTTAAACTCAAAAAGCAGAAAAACGTTTTAACCAGCATGTAAACTTGAAATCGGTTAAATCAGTTAAACTATTTAATGATTTTATGTAATGCTCCCAATTCTGAACTCCCTAATGATTTTCAATTTTTTTTTTTTTTTTTTTTTTTTTTGAGGCGATGATTTTCAGTTATCTAAGTAATGGAAATTGAAAAGTCAGCTATTTGTTTGGGCTTTCAAACAAACAGGGCCTAGCACGGCGAGGAGCACGACGGGCCAACGGCCCGAGAAGCTTTGCGAGCCGTCGGATCCGAACACAACCGCCTCTCAGAACCCGTATTCTTCATCGATCTTTTCCCCTAATAAAATAAAATAAAATAAAACAGAGCGAGTCCTCGAGACGGCTCTCCCTCCCCTCCCATCCTCTCTCCCCTCAGCGCAGCCGCAACCATGGCTTCCGCCGAAACCCTAGCCCGCTCCCCTTCGCGCGAGCCCTCCTCCGATCCGCCCCGCGCCGCCTCCTCCGAGCCCCAACACAACGGCGATGGCTCCGGCGCGGGCGCCGGAGACTCGTCGCGCCGCCGCCGCCGCAGCCGCTGGGAGCAGTCCAACGACGACTCCGCCGCCAACAACTCCGGCGGCGAGGGCGGGACCGGGAGTAGGAAGCGCAGGACGCGGTGGGCCGAGGAGGAGCCGCGCCCGGCCATCGCGCTCCCGGACTTCATGAAGGACTTCGCCGCCGAGATGGACCCCGAGGTGCACGCCCTCAACGCGCGCCTCCTCGAGATCTCGCGCTTGCTGCAGTCGGGACTCCCGCTCGATGACCGCCCGGAGGGCGCGCGTTCGCCCTCTCCGGAGCCCGTCTACGACAACCTCGGCATACGCATCAACACCCGCGAATACCGCGCCAGGGAGCGCCTCAACCGCGAGAGGCAGGAGATCATCTCGCAGCTCATCCGCCGCAACCCCGCCTTCAAGCCCCCCTCCGACTACCGACCACCCAAGCTCCAGAAGAAGCTCTACATCCCCATGAAGGAGTACCCCGGCTACAACTTTATCGGCCTCATCATAGGCCCTCGTGGCAACACGCAGAAGCGCATGGAGAAGGAGACTGGTGCCAAGATTGTCATCAGGGGGAAGGGTAGTGTCAAGGAAGGGAAGCTGCTGCAGAAGAGGGACCTCAAGCCAGATCCCAGCGAGAATGAAGACCTCCACGTGCTTGTTGAGGCAGACACGCAGGAAGCACTGGATGCGGCTGCTGGTATGGTGGAGAAGCTGCTCACCCCGGTGGATGAGGTGCTCAATGAGCACAAGCGGCAGCAGCTCCGGGAGCTTGCCGCGCTTAATGGAACAATTCGGGATGATGAGTTTTGTAGGACATGTGGTGAGGCTGGTCACAGGCAGTATGCTTGCCCCAACAAGATGAACACGTTTAAGAGTGAGGTGCAGTGCAAAATCTGCGGGGATGGTGGGCACCCGACTATTGATTGTCCGGTCAAGGGCACTTCTGGGAAGAAGATGGATGATGAATACCAGAACTTCCTGGCTGAGCTTGGTGGTGGGAGTGCACCTGAGTCCATGAACAAATCTGGTGGCCCAATGCTGGCTCTTACAGGAAGTGGTGGTAGCGGTGGTGCTTCTGCTGCAACTGGGAGTAACCCACCTTGGTCAACCAGTGGTGGTGCTGCTGCCACTGGGCTCAATGGTATCAAGAAAGACTATGACGAGACAAATCTCTATATCGGCTACCTGCCACCTACAATGGATGATGCTGGATTAGTCAGTCTGTTTTCGCAATTTGGGGATATTGTCATGGCTAAGGTGATCAAGGATCGAAACACTGGACAGAGCAAAGGATACGGATTTGTCAAGTATTCTGATGTGTCACAGGCCAATGTGGCTATTGCTGCAATGAATGGTCACCATCTTGAAGGGAGAGTTATTGCGGTTAGAGTTGCAGGAAAGCCGCCGCAGCCGGCACCAGCAGTGTCAGCACCCCCATCGTATCCTCCTCCTACGGATCCTACTTCAGGTGGCTATTCCTCCCAGTCCTACATGGGGGCACCACCGCCACCTCCTCCAGGGAGTTATGCTCCAGTTCCTTGGGGGCAGCCACCACCATATGCTTCATATCCTCCACCACCGCCAGGCTCTAGCGTCTACAGTCCTGCACCCCCTGCACCAGGTCAAGCGGCCCCACCCTATGGGGTGCAGTATCCACCTCCACCCCCGGCAGCGCCGATCCCTCCACCAGGCACCGCTCCATCTAGTGATGGTGCTCAGAACTACCCCCCTGGTGTAACACCACCAAGTTCTGGCGCACCCACTCACCCTGTTGGAGCATCAGTATATGCATCATCTGGCGCACCAAATGCTACACCGATGTACCCTCCACCACCTTATAGTTATTCCCCATACTATCCATCACCATATCAGCCACCACCTCCACCACCACCGGCTAGTGTTGATCCCTCTCAGAGTATTGCAACTGCACCTTGGGCAACCCATAGTGCAGTGCCGCCGCCACCACCGGCTAGCGTTGATCCCTCTCAGAGTATTGCAACTGCACCTTGGGCAAACCATAGTGCAGTGCCGCCGCCACCACCACCACCTTTGTCCTCAACCGACCAACCTGCTGCTTCCTATGGTGCCGATGCAGAGTATGACAAGTTTATGTCAGAGATGAAGTGATATGAGTGAAGTTGGGCGATTCTTCCAATGAACGGCAAAAGGTAACTTAACATGATCTCTCTCTCTCTCTATGTGTGTGTGTGTTCTATTAATTTTTGTTGGGACAATTGGGTATGATTTGCTATTTTATTGACAAGGAAACCAATGTTTCAGTTATTCCATGTGTTTTATTATTTATATATTATTTACTATATATATATATGTACTACTATAGTACTATACTTAAATCTTACTATTGTGCTGATGTACCGTGTTGCCATATATCTTACCCATTGTTTGGTTTTGACTTAACGAGTGTACACTGCAAAAAGTTTCCTGGAGTCTATATTGTGCTATTATTATTTTTCTTCTTTCAATATGTTTTGGTTTTATTAATTTTCATTTGCTAGAGGTATTGTTTTTTTTTACTAAACCAAACACATGTATCATCTCATTGATTATGCTTATTTATGATAGTATAATATCTTATTTTTAGAATGAGGTCAGGACTAACAGCTCATACTTGTCTAGGATGGTAAGGAACAAAATTTGCTTTTGATAGGATATGATATTATCTGAATATTTTATTGAGAAATAGCTGGATATTTTTGGGGATCTAATATCTTATGCTTTATGCCCCCTGTCTCTTTTTAACTATAATATGCAAGCTTGGTTTACTAATTAGATCTCACTTTTTCTATGTTGTCTCGACTTGTTGACAGGCTTGATCTTTCTTGGAGCTTATACCAACCTGATTTATTTCTTGTCGGAAGTTTGGGACTCACATCTTAACCTTGCTGTCTGCTGTTATGACCATTGCAGAGGTTGCATGCTTAAGAAGGCAGCAAGTATTACTGGCTCAGCTGGCATCGGAATATTTGCTTATCTGCTTGAACTATTTAAGGAACCTTTTACTAATGCTTTTGTTATGATAGATTTTTATTGTTATTTGAGATTACCCTGTGATGTCACTTTTATGCTCTGTTCTTTGTGACTGTTAATCTCACTTTATTATTCATACTTTATTATTCATATATATTGTTCTTCGTCTTGATTTGGTGTGCTAGTACTCTCCCTCTGGAGCAGAAAAGCTTGCTGCCCTGTGCTGGTTGGTAAAACTTCAAAAATTAAAATGCATGTTTGGTATCATCTGATGGATTTGTCATCCTTTTCTATCTTACGTCTTCAACTAAGTTGTTTGGCAGTTGTCGTGGCAGCTTGGCACAGGCAGCCAGAGTTTTTAGCTCTTGATGAATATCAGGTATAATGGAGGTGCTGTGAATTGTTCTATGAACCTAATGTTGGTTTCTGCACAATTTTCTACTTACAAACAGTAACGAGTTTATCATATTTGGTAGTTGATGTGTGTGCATTACATTAGGGTATCTAAGCATGCATGCATGCTGGAAAAATCTTTGATGAAGAGCTCACAGATATATATTATATATTGCTAATGCTCTTTTAACATCATTGGGATTTTTGTTTGCGGTTCAAGTAGGACATGCTGGCGTGCAGATCTAGTCTGGAGTCTTGTGATCAAGATGTATATTGTCACAATGATATTTTGAGATGACTGAAGGTTTGGCGGTTGGCTCAGATTAGATTTTTTAAGTAAAGTAGGATATCACAATAATCATATCCTAGTGGAATAATGTGATAGTCGTTCCAGAACCAGCATTAGTTACCTTTATCACGTTGCAGATATACCAGCTACCTAGGGTTGTCTCATAGATTTGTAGGTGCTAATCTGTTCTACTTTTTGTCTCTGATTTTTCGAAGTTCTTTTCTTCTCCAGTGTGCTGTGTAGATGGAAAACATACATGATGTAATGATTAAGGATACAATTTTTTCATTTGTTGTCTGTTGCCTTTCTCCTCAATGATAAGCCTGGATGTTCTTTCATGATTGTGATGCTATAAGTGGGACAGTCTTACTGTTGTTGGATGAACAGTAAAATAGGGATAGGTTGTGATGTGACCTCAAATCTAGCATTACACACCTCAAATTGCACTACAAATTTTATTTAGCCTTGGTTACTCAAGTAGAACATGAACTTCGCTTTTAGGTTTGTGAAAATGCTTGAGCCAACCTGGATCACTGGTTGAAGCAATCATAAACCAAGCTTGTCAGCTGAGTGCACACAATTATTGTAGGTTAATAATATAGTTCATTCTGGGCTTGTTTTTTAAGGGTTTTGAGTTTGTAGCCTATTTAAATTTAAACTCATAGTTAACAAAAATATTATGTAATCATATAGATCTTGTGGCACTTGCTTTCTTTATTTGTGTCACTATTTCAGAATGGGAAAAGTAATTTCACAGTAAGAAATGATCTAGGTGTGCTTTGTTTTTTTTTTGCTGCTTCGTTTGTGCTGCTTTGCAACTAGTGAGAGCATTTTTTGGTTATCTTGGTATTAGGCAAAGGCTAATTTTGAGGCCTGATGTTTGCCTGTTTTCAGTCTTAATGGAGAGTTTCACCTCTCGGTTTTCAAAATGTGAAACTTTAGCATGAAATAGGTGTCTATCTCAATGCACGGTTTGATTGCACAGCGATTCATAGCTCAAGGTCCCCACAACCTTTCTCTCATCGCGGTTTAATTGCATAGTTCCATGGTGAAACGTTATTTACGTCTTAATGGGGGTTTCATCTTGTTTCCAACACATGTGAAACAATCTTTCCGAAAGTTTCACCATGGTGAAACTTTTTTCTTCTCTCCTAGACGTTTAAATGCAAAAAGTGAAGTTTTGCTGATGTGGTCTTTGTATTTAATGTTTAAAAAACCACATTGAGACTAGCCTTAGAACATCTATTTGATTTGGTGGCATCCATGTGTTATTGACGTAATATTGTTTATTCTTTAGTTTTTCAATTTATTTTATTCCTGGGCAACATATATATTTGATCTTTTGTTGTGTCGTTTCCTGTTTGTTGATTTTTTTTTTTAGTATATAATTTTACTCATCATGTTATCAAAATCCTCAAAATTAGCATAAACCATCTGCATGGGTGGGTAAAATTGAAATGGTTTGGCCAACTGGTTCATTTTCTAGCAGTATTGAGAAACCAGAAACTGGAATCTGCTGATGTTCGGAAGGAAGTGGATGTCTCGAAGTTATTCAGTTTTATGTTTTTCTTTTGACACATGAATGTGGTGCTCTGGTTTTTTGTGGTGTCGAGGTGGAATCTGCTGATGTTCGTTGAATTGGTATTTGATGATTATTTGGCGGAATTAAGCATTTGTGACTGCTGAATAAACCGACTTTTTAGGATGAGATATATGATGCTCGAGAAGGCATGCGGTAAGTTTTGATGTACAGGTGTGTGTTTGGCCCGTCCGATATTTTGTCCAATATTCACTAGTATGCCATTTGTTAAAATGCATAACTTGTAGCTGTACGTTTATGAACGCACAGATTTATGAACACGTTAATTTTAGACATCTCATATAAATTGAAAACGGATTCTGTGGAAACGGTTGGAAAACCCCTCTTCCATTTCTGTATTTATGGAAACGGGACCCTATAAATGGTGTTAATTGTGAAACCGGTCCAAAACATAGGAGAATATGTACCGTGTTGTGAAAACGGTTCAAAACATAGGACAATGCAATTGGGCCTTCTTTCTCTAAAGCCAACAATCTCTTGAACTAGAGTGAAGTCATTCCATGATGTAGTTGGTGAAGTGGAGTGAAATAGTCACAAACAAGTCTAGGAGCATCTCCAATACTAGTTTTTTAAAAAGTTGGCAAATCAAGGAGTTTTCCAAGTGGCTGAAAAAAAGGGTTAAGAGCATATTTGTTGGCTTCCTCCAACAGTTAGTTTTGCATCAGGAAAACCTGAATAATTTAAAATCAAACCAACTACTTATATATTTTTTCTATTGTATATTTGTATTGAGAATCCTATCTTTTGTCCTTATTTGTTCCTCCGTGCCCTTTGACCTCTAGATTGACACATGTATTTCCACGTCCGGGTCGATTTGCCCTTCCACCTCTAGATTGACAAGTGTATTTCCACGGTCGGGTCAGATTTTACCAGTGAGAAAAGATTGTGAGTTGAGATAGGGAGTGCTTGGAGAGCAGTTTTTTTTTTGGCATATTGCAAAAAAATCAAGATTGGGAGTAGATATAGAGATTTATGGATCTACTTCTTTTTAGGGTCACATTTGAGTAATGTGCATACCCACGTGACTATAGGTGGAAGTTAAATGTCCATGAATATCCGATGGATACCTTCTAGTTTAAAAAATAAACTAGAAATTTATTTTTTCCTCCACCAAAATTTGAATTCCTAGTTTATTTGTTAAAATCCATGGATATCTAACTTTTGCTCTCGCCTTCCACATCTACACATGACCAATGTGTATACCAATGATGAGTTATATAAACATCTATATAGTTATATGTTTGGTTTTTGTAGCAATATCTTGGCCCTTTTTATTTTGAAAAACAAAATGGGAACCACATGTCTGCAAACTCACGCCACCGATTTTGTTGCAAGTACCCCTTAAAAACCCTCTTTAATTGAAAAGACAAAAGTGCGAAGCTTTGGTTCCATACGAACATGGTCTCGAGGTCCGCATCCGACACATTTATCTACACGATAGTAACATAGTTTTCACATGTAAGAGCTTGATTAGTTGGCGACCAAAATTTAACATGCTAAGAATTTGGTAAGCCATGATTTTGGCCGCTTATTTGTTGACTACCAAAACTTATCAACTTCTCACATCTAGCTTGTTAATTGGGGTAATTTTTTTGTCTTCCATACGTCCAAATCTACGTATGACTTTTGATTGCCAATCCAAATCTATGGTATGATAAATTTTGATTGCCAACCAATCGGACTCTAAGTACGTAGAGAATAACACAATGTCTTCTAGTGATGACATTTTTACAAGACAACGAGCCAATTAAATTAAATTCTCTTTGGAGTTTACAAAAGTTGGTTCTATCTTATGCCAGTACATCAATTTGTACTATCACAATTTGTTCTATCTTTTTTGTAAACGCTACGGTGCTACACCAAGAAAATTCATAACATCAATTTGTTGCAGTAATTTGTGTCATACACCCCATGTTGTGTGCACATAACTTTTATCTAAACCATTTCTTTATTAGCGCCAACGGCATTCCAGACTCACGATGGCACTATCACAGTTTTGTCACAACAAGAATTGTACATAACTCATAAAAAAATCAAAATAGACCAATCATTTTATTTTATTTTACGGTCGGCGTCTTCATGATGCCAAGGAAAGGCTTGAGTCTAAATTACTATAGTTGAGGAGATGAACAAGGCTATTTCAATTGAGAAAACCGTGTCAAATTAAATTAATTATAATCTTGTGCTTCATTGGGGTATTGATAGCCATAAGCCCATAAGGGCAGCCGTCCAAATGATACTTCGTTGGTCATTTACATAGCATTGAATTAGGCTGCCTCCTAAGGGAAACACACTCCAAGAAGCAAGGGCCTATTGGTTCCAGCCATGACCGCAACATCATTTTACCACTGGTGCGTCTTAGTGATATACTCCATGGGCTCCTTGGAGAGAGTGGATTGGACGAGACGAGAGGATGGCCCACGTTGATGATTTCTATGTTGCAGCTCCATGTTTTGCCGGACGTTTCTTGCATCCTGGAAACTACTAAAAGGTGTTTGGGTTAGAACTGCTCTAAGAGCAAGTATTATGGAAGGCACAAAGTTCTGGGCTAAATGTGGTGGAGGAGAAGGGAAGAGAGAGAGAGAAGCGGGAAGCTTACTTGAGCACAAAAAAAAACAAGAAAAACCATGTGAGATAGATTAACCGAGCCCTATTAATTAGAAAGAACTATTGTATGGGTGGGATGAGAGTAAAGTGAAAGAACCTTACAAAACCGACTGCATATAAATTATAATACTGCTCTAATGGCACAACAAGGGCTACGGGGAACTAGGTTTACCTTTTCACCGTTTGGTATGCTTAAGCTAGCAATTAAGAGTGAAACTTTAAAGTGTCTTTAAGCTAGTTTAAGAGTTTCAAGACTTGTTTGCACGGCGTCATGCTAACCTAAAACATATGCCTTCTAGGAGCCATTCATGTGCAATAATGCTCAATGTAGTGTGTTCCTGTCAATTTTGTTAAGAAAAACTTTGAAATGAGTAGTATTATATAAAACTAAATAAAAATAAATTTTAAAAGTCCATCTTTTAAATTATACCCCCTCTTTCATACCCTAATTTCATTTATTAATATTGCATCTACAAGGTTTTCTCTTTTTTGATGTTTCATCTTCCTTCTCTACATGTTGCATTCATACCACCTCGCTCGATCGAGCCATGCACAATCACTTTAGTTGTCCTTCTAAGGCTTCATCAAATTTCTAAATCTCTAAATTTTATTTTGTTGTAGAAGTGTGATGTCATTATTCCAAACTTTGCTGAAAAATTGAGAGGAGTGAAGATTAAGCGAAAGAAAATCTGGTGCAGGGTGGAAGGGTCGACGGGAAGGGAAGGGAAGTCGTTTCAAAAGCTTCTTTATTTGTTTTATTAGGAAATGGAAAAAAAGAAAAGAGAACAAACGGAAAACGTAAAAGTAGCGTCGACTAGCAGATTCTACCACTTTTAAAACCCCGCAAAATCCCATCCCCTTCCCCATCCCTCTTCTCTCGCATTCCACTGCCCATGGCCGCCGCCTTCGAGGCTGCTGGTGGCCGCAAGGGCAGCTGCTTCTTAGAAGTCGGCCGCCGCGAGATCGGCTCCTCCTTCCCCCGCGCCTCTTCCCGCCGAATCAGCGGCTCCGAGGTCCTTTTCTTCTCTTTAATTTCTGTTTGATCCTGGTACTTGGAATTTCGGAATTTTTCCGGAATTCGGTATCTCCTAGTCGGTAGATGATTCGACCATGTCTGCTGGTTGGACTTTGGATTTTGGAAGGCAAGGCGTAGGGGTTCATATATCTATCGGTTGGGTAGAGTACGATGGCCGGTGGGTAGGTTCTATTGTTGATGTGGCGTTGAGCTTGTTTGTTTGTATCTGTTCAGCAACTTCATTTTTTGGGAATTTATGGATCTAGTTCTGTAAACCTCAAATTTAAGCGTCGGAATTAGACTGCCTGCTGTCTGGGTCTGTAGATTAAACACGGTTTTACACATGAAAACTGTGACATGGCTGATAAGATTTATGCATTTTGTTCAAGTTCGATATCTACTAGCTGCTAGTTTCTCACCCTAGTGTTTCTTTTCAGGCTTGACAAATGTCATATTGGTTGAGATAACAGATTATGATTATGATTATGATTTTTGTGGTAGTTTTGCTATATAACTGTTTGTTTCTGCAATGCTGAGTTGGCTTTTATAACTGTTTTTAGATGCGGTGCTAACTGCTTGTCGTTTTCTTCGAGGGAGTAGCACATAGTGTTGCGGATGTCTCAGTATGGAAAATTGCGTGGTCATGAAGGCTGCGTTAATACCGTGAGCTTCAACCCTGCTGGTGACCTCCTTGTGTCCGGTTCAGACGACACAAATATCATACTATGGGACTGGCTTTCTAAAACTAAAAAGCTTGTGTACCCTTCTGGCCACCACGAAAATGTCTTCCATGCTCGTGTGATGCCGTTTACTGATGACAGCACCATCGTAACTGTTGCTGCTGATGGCCAGGTTTGTCTTTACCAACAATGGTTTGGATGGATACATTACATTTTTTTTATCTGTCTCATTAACTTCAAACAAGTTCAAGGAACTTATTACCATGATTTATCTCCTGGCACGTGAACCATGTGTAAAGAGACTGAGGTCATTGCACAGAATGCCACAATAAATTATTATGAGAAAGACAGCAGTATGTAGAATACCGTTCAGCAGCCTTGCGAGTCTAACTAACTTATGCAACACATTTGTAAACCATGTTCAGCTTATTGGTTCTAGGTATTTTTTTTAACCTAGGTGGCATGATGGCATCTATTATTCCATGCATAGAACAGTATCTATATTCTTATATCAGCATTGCAAAAGATCCTTCACAAAAAAAAAAAATTGAGTAAGAAACAGGTCCTGAAGCAATACAGAATTAGGGCTCTTTTTGTCCCGGAAATGCTTGCTTGCATCTTTATGACCAGGTCCTGAAACATTGTGTTGCTTGACTATCACTGTTTCTTGGAGTACATATTATTTTGAAGTAAGCTTGGCATCGCCTACTTTTTTATTTTCTTTCTACTTAGTACTATACTGGAAATGATTTTACCGGCTACCAGCTCCCTGTACACCATGCTAAAACAGCATGATATTTTTCTCTTCATTGCAACCAAATAAACCACTTCTGCTACCCAGGTACGAGTAGGACGACTGAAGGAGGGCGGTGAAGTCACAACGAAACTAGTTGGGGAGCACGATTACCGGGTGCATAAGATGGCTATTGAACCAGGAAGCCCTTACATGTTTTACAGTTGTGGAGAGGATGGCTTGGTACAGCATGTATGTCACTAGGCCACTATATGCTAATATATACATGATTAGTGCAGTGGGATTAACTTGTTTTCCCCCCTTACAGTTTGACTTAAGAAGCGATTCAGCAACAAAGCTTTTCACCTGCTATTCTTTCTTGAATGACAGACGCCGTGTAAGACTGAATAGCATTGCAATTGACCCGCAGAACCCTTACTATTTTTCAATTGGTGGTTCCGATGAGTATGTACGGTTGTATGACATGAGGAGATTCCGGTTGGATGATAGAAACATAAACCAGCCTGTAGATACCTTCTGCCCTAAGCACCTTAAGGGTGGGAAGGTCCACATCACCGGTATTGCATATTCCTATGCAAGGGAGATACTTGTATCCTACAATGATGAGCTTATCTATTTGTTCCAACACAATATGGGTCTTGGTCCAAATCCTGTATCAGTAGAGCCAGAGTTTTTCGACATGCTTGATCAGCCACAAGTATACTCAGGTCACAGGAATTTTCGAACTGTTAAGGGAGTCAGTTTCTTTGGTCCACATGATGAATATGTTGTTAGTGGATCAGATTGCGGGAATGTATTCATATGGAGGAAGAAGGGAGGTGAATTGATGAGGATAATGAATGGTGACAAAAGTGTAGTTAACTGCATTGAACCCCACCCACATTTCCCGTTCATGGCTACTAGTGGGATTGATAAAACTGTAAAGCTTTGGACTCCTGCATCGAAAAAAGTGATGTCACTGCCTAAAAATGCAAAGCAAGTAAGTTGTTTCTACTAATGCAAGTGCAAGTGATTATGGAGTTGTACTTGATACATTTCGTCCCATTTTACTTCTGACATTGTTTTCTTTTCATTTCTTAACAGATAGTAGCCTCTAACGAACGTGGAAGAGAAGTTGACGCTTCTCGAGCAGAAATGACACTTTCATCTGATGTCATCATGCATGTGTTGAGGTTACATAGGAGACAGTCTGAACTGCATATGGAGATTGAACCAGCTAGTTCAGATTTGGCCAGTGATGACGATGAGGCTGTCTACATTGGATTTGGCGATGCAGAAAGGAGCCAAAGGGACAACTCTGATCCCAGGGAATGCATTGTGACATAGCTAAAACAACTGGTGAATTTTTCTCTTTGCGGTACCTAGCCCTGGATCCATGTTGGAGCAAACTGGATAGGTCTTTTAGATTGCAGTCCTACAAACCAAGGTGTGCTGAATGGGTCCATGTTGGAGCAAACTCATGGAGGAGCAATACTGGTCACAGATTGTGATGCTTAGTGGAGAAACTAAACTGGTAGGGCAACATCGTCCACTCGTTTATTCTGGTGTAGTTTTAACAAGTATGGTCAACTTTCTGAGTCAGTAGTAAAATAAATTGTGCCCCCAGCTTGTGTAATTATGAAGTGTAGACCTGAGTTGTGGTGACAGTCATGCGATATGTACAGAGGTTTTCCTTGGCGCGGAAATATTAAGAATTTTATTGCTTCATCTGTCACCACAATGCGTTCGTTTACATAATCTGGAAGTACAGCCGTTGGCCTTGCCGTCTGCTGTAACTCGTCTGTATTTCAACAAATGGGAATATGATGATCGCCTTTTAAAATGTGACAGCGATTGCTGTATGTTGTGAAGTCATCTGATACTCCACGAATGCAGTGGAATGCCAGCGCGATGTTACTGGCGGCTTCCTGCGTCAGAATAGCCTCTTGAAATTTTTGATTGCCCTTTGCTGACGACACTGATGGGTGACGGGGAGAACGACGCCGAACCGTACGTCCGAGACCGTCACAGAATTCCAAGAGCGTTCTGGTTTCTCTCAAGATCTATCGTGCCGTTTTAGCTTTGGAAAAAGTCTGGATTCCCTTTCCCAACTATCACGAAATCACTTTTCCCTCCTCAATTTCGAAAAACCGGGCATATCACCTCCCTCAACTTTTCAAACCATACAAATTACCTCCCCGAGGCGGTTTTGAAGGTGGATTTACTACAGTAAACGTGGTTTGCTACAGTGTCAGTGGGTTTGCTACAGCACCAGTACCTTTTCTTTTTAAAAAATCCTCTTGAATCTTTGAAAAATTATAATAAATCATAGAAAAATCATAAAATAAAAAAAATCCAATTTTGTTGGACTCCATATGATTAGATCTACACAGTGAATATATAATTTGATATGCTTTAGTATAAAGTTTTTGCTAAAAAAGATTTTGTCTTTTTTTTTTTATTTATTTAGCTGAATCTTTTAAAAATCATAATAAATCACAGAAAAATCATAAAATAAAAATCCAATTTTGTTAGACTCTACATGAGTAGATCTACACGGTGAATATATAATATGGTGTGCTTTTGTCTAACAAAATAATTATAGAAGTTCACTACGAATTATAAATATAAAAGAAAAAGACAAAACCTTCGTAGCAAAAAAACTTTGTATTGAAGCATATCATATTATATATTCACTGTGTAGATCTAATCATGCGGACTCCAATAAAATTGGATTTTTTTATTTTTATGATTTTTTCTATAATTTACTATGATTTTTTAAAGATTGAATCGAATTTTTTTAAAAGAAAAGGCAAAGACATCAGAACTGTAGCAAACCCACTGGCACTGTAGCAAAACACGGTTACTGTAGCAAATCCACCTTCAAAACCGCCGAGGAAGGTAATTTGCATGGTTTGAAAAGTTGAGAGAGGTGATATGTCCGGCTTTCGAAGTTGAGGGAGGAAAAGAAACTTTTGTGATAGTTGGGGAGTGAATCCAGACTTTTTCCTTTAGCTGAAGTTTTCGGTAAGGCCCGGAGGGAGCCGAGGGCAGTCCGTGGGGCCCAAACCCATAATTCTATGGGGGCCCAACCCAAAACCACCCCACTACCATCCTTACAAATTACCTCGACAATGACGAAGAAAAACAACCTACACAAAAGAGGTACCAAAGCAAAAGCATGTGTACATCAGAGATAAGCTACGAATGGAACAACTAGATAATAACTTCAGCTAACATCCCTGTTTTTTTGAACGGGTTCATAGTAACTGAGAGGTAAGACGTACAAATTAGCTGCACCATCTACCCATGACATGCACGACCCATCATCTACATAAGTTAGCTACTCAAGCTGAGAAACAAACACTACACCAAGTTTCACATCCAGTTCCAGAAGAGACATGCTTACTCCCGCTACCTCTTTTTGTCCCCCTTCCTTGGTCTTCCTCGTCCTGTCAATAGTTTGTTATTAGTACTTTTTGCGGGTTGATACATAGCCTTCTTTTTCATGGTTCAATACAACATAATGTAAAATGGAGTTAGTGGCATTTAGCTCCTAAACCAACCTTAGTGACATGATAGACAGGAATAATGCTCAAGAATAATCAGTGGACGTTTTGTAGATTATCAAACTGACCTTTACGGCATGAATCATATGATTCCAGCTTTTCTTCAACGACAAACTCAGCAGCTGAAAAAATCCTGCAACTATTGTCATCTAATGAGATTTACCAAATAGGTTGTACAGGTCTTTGACTCTTCGCCCATTAATGATTCAACAAGTCACATGATTGCTTCACAACATTCTAGAAGCATCATGACTGGAGATGATACAATGCTAACAGAACATGAATAGGCATACCACTATGCCCGTCAACTATGGTGTGTAAAGTATTAGTCATAATGGAAACAAAGTACAACAAGCATAACATGTAATTTTACTTAACACACATGGTGGCTGGGCAAGCAGAAACTACCAACAAGTTTGGGCTTATATATATATATATATATATATATATATATATATATATATATATATAAAGTGCATATTTAATAGAGTTACTTTTCACAATCTCCTCATGCTGTCCTCAGCCTGTCCCACCATTTGTCCCAAAGTTTTATTAGAAGCAAGATTACAAAGGATATCAAAGAAAGCCCTGATATTATTTTATATAAAAACAACTACATTTCAAGATATTTCATCAACGATTTGTTAACATGAAGAATTATAGTTGATTACCCAATTCTTCTTCTTAAGTCTCACAGACAGTTAAATACTTATAGAAATAATACATTACCCTTAGGCATCAATGAAGCACTCAACTCATTTTTACTGATTACCATTCAGGGAACCAAGGTGTGGTAACAGGATATTATGCATTGTGTGAACCTACAACAATGGATGGTGATACACACATAATAATAGATAATAAAAAAAGTAGAGTGCTAAAAATGTTTGTGATCAGAGTCAAGGGTGAATCACAAGCCAAAACGAGTATCATAGTGACAGGGTGTCAAAAAGAATATTATACTAAATAAGATTAAACTGTTAACTGATTTATTCGAGGTGTAAAATTCAACCTACATGTTCATGAGAAGTCAGATCTGCAGTGGATGCAGCTCCTTGATTAACCATCTGTTTACTGGATGCATCCAGCTGGATCTTTTTCTGCTTGTGGCCGCTCTTCATTGGTCCACCACTTGACATCTCAAGAACTCTACCACTTCGTAATCTTATGCCAGTACTTTCTTCGGAGCCTCCAATAGCTCCAAACTTTGGAGTCATCCCTTCAGTTGGTAGTTCTAATGCATCTGTAGTCCCAAGGTTGACTGAATCTTTCCCAGATTTTGGAATTCCTGGCTCTCCTAGTTGAGAGGACGACGGTCAGTGGGAAGGGAAACCATTCCATGCCCACTTGAACAGCTGTGCATATTCCATTGCGGAATATCATCATCTTCCTCAGCCTGGGCACAATTACATGCTTCTCCAGGTGGTGCCAAAGGTTTCTCAGGAACATGCATCCTGAGGCCATGTAATCCTGAAGTTATGTTTCCTGCATTATTATCCGGTAAGTTCGAAAGACTTTGGGTAGTAAGTCCATCTGTCTTGCCACTGTACCCTACTACAAATGAGTCGAAATTATTATCTGTGACGCTGATGTCATGTCTGAATGAACTGCTAAAGCTGTCACTTAAGAAATATGCAATGTAA
This sequence comes from Hyparrhenia diplandra, assembly GCA_015847255.1. Taxonomy (NCBI): domain Eukaryota; kingdom Viridiplantae; phylum Streptophyta; class Magnoliopsida; order Poales; family Poaceae; genus Hyparrhenia; species Hyparrhenia diplandra. The sequence goes on along the minus strand of JADLZK010012022.1, from coordinate 156,133 downwards.
TCTTCAACTGAAGCACTTGGTGCACCAGTAGTAGTTTCTGATGGTGATTGTGCATGTTCATTATCTGGCACCATTTCTGGATTAATAACCTTTTGCCACATATCTGTAAAGCCAAAGTAAAAGCATTCGCACACCTACATAAAGTCATGGATATATATACAGATGAGAATTTGCTTGTCATTTCTTCAGGCACTCCAAGAAATTAAACTACCCAGGATCACCTAGATGGGTATCTAATCTCAAGGATTAAAGCAAAAAAGAATATAACGAACTGGTGCACATAGCTGTCCAGAGTAGCAATGCGCCTTCCAAAACTCCAATCCCTAGAGATCAATCATAGCAATTACCTTTTCAGAAAATCCATTCTCACGTGTTTTGGTTGTATTCAAGAGGGCGCCTATCTTTATGCGGCGGCCATCCTCATCCTCAATTGTGCTCAAATCATATTGCTTCACAATCGCTTTTGATCTGAGAAATCGGCGTGCCAGTTTCTTGTTCTTGTGTCCCTTTGAGGACGATGCTCCTTTCCTGTTTGCATAGTAGGTTACAACACCGTGAGATCAAATATGGAGTACCAATGGAAATTGTTTGGCGTTTCTTTTACCCCCTCTCGCTACAGTTAGATTCCTCAAATTGCCAAATAAAAAATATGCCATTTCCCAATCTACTAGATTTCTATAACTGACAACAATAAAGAGATGAAATTTTCCAAACAGGATGCACAACTAAAGCACATTTGGTAGGGTAACTGGGAAAACGAAATCGATAAATGGAACCACGGAGGAGAGGAGATGCCTCAGTATCTGGCTCATCATTGGCGGGGTGAAAGTGAATCCAGCGACGCGGATCTTGCCCTCCTCGTCCTCCACTTTCTCCAGCCACCAATCGATGAGAATAGGCTAGAGAAGCAGTAAGGAACACATTAGTCCACCGGAACCCACAGAGCGCAAAGACGAAAAATGAGAGACAGGAAAGGTGAGAGGCGCTTACGATTTTCAGCGAGCCAGGGGGATCGCCATGGGCGGAGGACGCCGCCGGGGTCCAGGGGGTTCCGCCGGTGGAACCCGGCGCTGGGGTCCAGGGGCTTCCTCTGGTAGCATTTTGCTGCTAATGACAAGAAGCGTGTATGTAAGCATGTGCAGTTCACCTGACTAGCAGTTAACCACAGAAGTCAGTCAGGCATATAGTAGAAGACAAAAAAAAAATTGTGGCACAGTGCATTGCTACGATAAACCCGAAATCATCCTAATATCAACATATGGAACAGTCAGTTTTGCCAGGAGTATTATCAGTACTAAAATACTAAACAATCAAGCATGCAGACTGATACTTCTCTCAAAGCATCGTTTCTACCTGCCATTTTCAATCTAGTTGTGTAAGGTACCTACAACTTTTGCATAAACCTTTGATTCCTACAAGATTTATGCAAGACGATCCGTACATAAAAAAATAGCCCTATATTCAGAATATTTTTTGAAGGAAGCAAGCATGCAACTGCCAGAAACACGATATCAATTTAAGCACTGTGCAACAAAAATTAAGACAGACAGAACAAAGATCCGAAGCAGAGATCGACATTGGAGGGGTGGAGGTTGCGGAGCACCTTGCCGCCTTGCCAGTGAGCTTGCCCTGGCCAAGCCCACAACCAACACCGCGACTAACGCAACCGCAATACCAATCAAATCAAAACACAAGGGAAGAGTACAGCACCGTGGGGACCGTCGCTGCCGCCACCGGATCCGACAAATACGTCGCCGCAGACGTCGCCGCCTCCTCCGACACAGCTGCCGTCGCCGCTATCTCCTCCAACAAAGCCATCCTCGCCGGCCGCCAGGTGAGGGTACTGCCCGGGGCTGCGGTCGGAGGTGAGGGTGGGACGCACGGAGACGGAGCCTTTTACCTGTATGCCATTACAAAAGATTGACCAAACCCTCATGCCATTGGAAAGTTCAACCCGACCTGTGCGCCATCGTTCAACTTCGCTTTAGCCTGTGTGCCATTCTGTCAAACTGAGCTGCTAACGGTGTTAAACAGCAGGTCCAGAAGACATGGATGCCCTCATGTACGCTAAACTTTGTGCTTTACCCATGTGCCATCAAGAGCCACAATTATCCCAACAATTATAATTGTAAAAAAAAAAAAATCACAGCCATCAAGAGCCTCTATATATGTATATGTATAGACGCATGAATGAAGCATTCTCCCAATAATTATAATTGTAAAAAAAAAAATCACAGCCAACAATTTATAAAACAGATGACCAACAGGAGGGGGCAATCAACACTACGAGTGCAGGACACGAAATAGAAGCAATTGAATCGAAGCAGGCAACATCAAACACAAGGAAATCGAATAACAGCCATGAACCATTGCGCTCACCCTGTTCCACTCCGTGGGTCGCCTATCCTCTGAATCCACGCTCCACTACCCCCCATCCCCACTGGAACTGGATTCGCCGGCCTTCTCTCCCCACCGACGCTACAGCCACTGAGGACTAGGGTTTCAGCATGGGGGCGAGTATGGGCGCAGGGATGGAGAGGGATAGGGACGAGGTCCGGGTGGAGGACGAGGGCCGGTGCGCCGGCGGACTGAAGAGCGGCGGCGGCGCAGTGAGGAGCGGTGGCGGCAGACTGAAGAGCGGCGGCGGCGTTCTCGCGGACTGAAGGGCGGCGGCGCGTGCTGAGCGGATGCGGGAGTTGGGCGGGAGTCGGGATGCGGGAGGCAGGAGGACCGGAGCTAGATTTTTCTTTTTTTTTTTTTTTTTTTTTTAGGGAGACACGTTAGATTTTCAGAAGGGTAAAATCGACATATTACCTGTATGGTCCCACACGTCAGGACACCCAAACGGCAAAAATCTCACGGAGCACGGACGGAGTGGCACACAGGCTAAAACGAAAATGAACGATGGCACACAGGTCGGGTTGAACTTTCTAGTGGCACGAGACGAGGGTTTGGTCAATCTTTTGTAATGGCATACAGGTAAAAGGCTCCGGAGGCGGGGGAGACGGGGGACGGTACTGGAGGGGAGAAGACGATGGGAGAAAACAGGTGGACCCGACAAATCAGTGTCGCTGGAACTAAGGGTGTGTTAATCTTTAAAAATTGCCACGGCAACGTACTTAAAAATACCGTAACACTTTTCATTTATTTGTGGTAAATAATAAGATCCTAAGTTTGATTAATTATAGATTAAAAACTATCAATATTTATGCTATCAAATAAATATCATTAGATTCATTACGAAATGTATTTTGTTAATAAATTAATTTGAAGTTATAAATATCAATAGTATTTGGTAGAAATTTGGTCAAACATAGGTAACTTTTTTGATGACACGGAACCCATAGTTGCAAGTATTGTGGAACAGAGGGAGTAGATTCAAAAGAATCGCCTCGTAGTTATTTTATATACTACATTTCATATACTTTTTGGTGCATTTATTGCCTTGATGCTATAGGAATTGTGAAAATTTTAGAGAATTGGGTAATTAAACACACCCCAAAAGCCATTCGTGATTGAACGGAGAATTTGTCGATGCACAAGACCAAACCTGCTATAGTACGGTTTGCATGATGGATGTATATAGTCCGTTTTATAGTATTATTATAATATTATCAATTATTCAGCTATTGCAAATAAGTACTGTGTTAATTTTCTTTTATTTCACTGGTAGGGAGGTGTTCCCAACCTGAAGTTTTATATATAATCGGTTACCTGCTTACCTCTAATCACACAAGTCGTGATTGAGGTTTAACATAAAAGAAAGAATTTACATAGGTGGGGGTGGACACTATCTTTGTTTAGCCATCTGGAAGAGGTGGCACCAAGTATCAGCAATGTGCTTCTTTGCTTTAAACCTGGGTCGCCATTGCTTGGCAGCTGCTTTGCAGTAGTCATACTTCTACAACTTCAATTAAGTTAGAGAGTACAAATATGGACATCTCATAGAATCCATGTAATTGATTATCTGTGCTCTTAAAATTTCCCTAGCTTGATGCAATAATTGTTTAAAATTTTTTATAAACTTTAAAGACCACTAAATAAATAAAAGAGCACAGCGCCAATAACGTTCCAGCAATTTACAGTTCTGTCTACCTGTCTTTTGATCAAAGAAGAAACAACAAACAATGCTCGGATACAAATTACACCTCCAATTACACAACTTTGCTCGCAGTGCCAACACACACTCAACACCACCATCCACCGATCGTCACTCCTAATTCACATGATCGAGACACTGACACACTGGGACAAGTCACACACATCAACTACTTTGGACACAGAATCAATCCTCTGCTCACTCTTTCTTGCATACATACATGTCCTCCCAGCACAACCGCCGTCCCCGCGGAGCCCTCGCCGTCTCACTTAAGCCACCAGCACGTACACCGCGTAGATGATCCCCGGAATGTACCCTAGTATGGTCAGCAAGAGGTCGATCCAGAACTCCACCTGCATCACCGTCCAAGTCAGGAGAAGAGCACAACACACTAGTAGTAGCAGCCTATGGTGTCCTCGGGGAGAGCTGCACTTACGCCGCAGCCGTAGCGCAGGAAGACGCCGACCGGCGGGAGGAAGATGGCGAGGAGCACCTCCAGGAACGTCGCCGACGCCATTGTCTTGTCTCTGCCTCTCACTCAGGAAGTCACGATGCGCCGCTTTCTTTCGCTCTGGAGGACAAGAACCGCCTGGAAACTGTGTGTGCCTGGCGAAAGGTGGCACGCACGCGCCCGTTTTATATAGTATAAGCGTCCTTGGAGTTTTGCAGGGCGGTTTTCGCAAGGAGTACTCTAGCAACTGCTCTCTCTTATTCTAGTAATTCGAATTCCACCGGGACTGGACAGAGGGTGTACGTGTCCTCGGCGGGCGGCACGCGGCAGGGGCGGTTTGGCACCACGTCGGCGGCGCTTCCGTGCGGGAATTGAGCGCCCAAGGCCGCACCTGCACAGATCATCATCACGTACACGCGGGCGGGTAAACTCTGCTTTCAGTGGCCACTTTCTGGTGTGTTCTCCAATCCGTGAAACTTGGCCAGATCCGCCTGATCTTGGTTGGTGTCGGCGTCTGCTGAATTGGCGAAAAAAATAAAACTTAGTAGTAGATTGATAGCTGGCTGCGTGCTGTTGCTGATTATTAGGATCGTAACAGGGGCCGCCCTGACGGAGAGTTGGCCCGCGGTTTACCGTAAGATCTTACAGAGGTGAGAGTCCTCACAAAGGGCTCAGCAAAAAAAGGGGGGAAAAAAAGACTCAGCCTAGAGACTAAACCAGTGAACGACTCCAATTGATCAAAAGCTTGTGCACGTCTGATACTGACTCTGTGGCTGAGTAGCTGCAGTTCATAGAAGAAGGTTGCTTTGCAATTGCAAGCTGGTACATTTGGTTGCAAACCTTTTGTTTGAAAACGAGGTCATTTTTTGACGACCATATTGCCCAACAGAGTAAGATGATTGCTGGCATCAAGAACTGGGTTTGTCCTTTATAACTCTCGGTATCTCAGAGAAGTCTGCATTGGGTTGTTGATGGACATCAATAAATTCCCAACGCTGCTTTTGCAAAACGGAACTGAAGGAAAAGATGTTGTAATGTTTCTTCTGTCTCGAGATCATATAGGACACAGCTGTAGGATGGTAGCTGCATTGCATGTTTCTCTGTTAATCGCGGTGTGACTGGTTAGAGAAGTGAGTGTGGGACCCGGGTTTGAAGCTTGACACCTCCTTATTTTCAACGTTATAGGGGAGTCTTCGCCCATAATCTATTTTTGTAAAATGTTTCTCGTTAAAATGTTTCTTGTGCTAAGATTGTTTTTTTAGATTACACGGTACAACGCAGACGCCCAACACGCATGCATACTCACCCCTATGAACACACACGCAAACCCTACCCCCGGATCTTGAAGTTTACGAAATCACCACAGCCGCCCCGTTGTTCATGAACGCCGCCTACCACTTAATGATATCGCCGGAAGATTCTGGCAATCTTGGAAAATGCTATCACCAGTGCCAAGTCGTGGACTTGAACCTTGGTGGACATGTTTCACCACAAGGAACCCAACCAAATTGATTTATGATCTTGATTAAAGGTACTTATCCAAAATACTTGCTTGAGAAAAAAGTGAACAAACTGTCTAAACTTAGAGCTAGGAACTTGCCTGAATAAATAAAGGGTACCTTGCTGAGGCAAAAATTATATCTGACCACCAAATGAGCAGCCCCAAATTGAAATGTCCAATTTAGTTCAGTTTTGAAAGGTAGAAAAGTATAGTGCGGAAGACAAAGAATATTGTCATCATTTTTCAGTTCTGCCAACTCAAATCCGGACAGCATTTGGACAGATGAAAAATGTAGGTTATCTTGGTTCTAGAGCCTCAAGCCCTCAACTGAAGACAAAGTTTGTGGAGAAAATATCAGTTATGCAAAAATACTAAATGTACCAATGTTAAATTCTGAAGAATAAGGGCCCGTTTGGTACCGCTTCCTCAGCGGCTTCACGAGCGGCTTCACAGCTTCGATTGCCAAACGGCCAGCTCTCTTATCAGCTCTCTGGTCAGCTTCCCTAAAATCCCGCTCAGACAAAAAGGCGTCCGCTCGCGTCCCTCGGTGAAGCTGCAAAATTGCAGCTCTCTCCCCACATCTGACACAAGTGCGAGATGCAAGAAGACTGGGCAGCTGGGGCTCACCGGGGCGCTGCTCGCCGGATCTCGTCCGCCGCCGCGCCGCCTGGCCCCGCCTCGCGAGCAGCAAGAAGACGGGCAGCTGGGGCTCGCCGGATCTCGTCCGCCGCCGCGCCGCCGGGTCCCCGCCTCGCGAGCAGCAAGAAGACAGGCAGCTGGGGCTCGCCGGATCTCGTCCACCGCTGCGCCGCCGGGCCCCCGCAGCAAGAAGACGTGCAGCTCGTAGAGGAAGAGCTAGGCGGCGGCATGGAGGTGGAGGTGGAGCCGGATCTCGGCCACAGGACTCGCCGAGATGCGTCACCACTTGGGGCTCGCCAAGATCTGTCGCCGTGGCTCCGCCGTATCAGGACTCGCAGCCGCTCAGCTCGCTTGCGGCCTCCCTCGGGCGTGGCCTTCGGAGCGCAGGGGCCGGGGTTCACGGCCTTCGACGGGATGAGCGGCGCGGTCGCTCGATGGGGGCACGCTTTTCCCGTATGCGGATGAGGAAGTAGCCACACCGTGACCGTGAGTTTAGGGGAAAAAATAAAATAAAAAGGTAATATGATAATTTGGTAGTTTATGCATGCAATGAAGCTGGTTTGCCAAACAGGACAATTAAAAAAACGGCTCAGCTTCACTGATAGAGCTACTCATTGAGCTGAAAACCAAAGAAAACAACTTCGCCGACGAAGCTGATCCATACCAAACGGGGCCTAAGCATTTTATATAGAGATCCAGACACTCTCTAAACCACCGGTAATCAAAGGAATTTGATGCCAGTAGAGTTGGTCGACAAGAGATACATCGATAGCTTCATTGTGAAGAATTGGTCGACAATAACCACAAGATTCATGTCAATGGATAACTTGCTAGTTTGGGTGGTTTAAAGGCAAACCACAATGCCTGCCCTACCCTTTGATAATAATGTATATATACATACATCCAGCGACAGATGTGGACACACTACACATGCCTAATCTACGACATCCCATGTACAGTGCGTCGGGCTTCTGCCGCCAATACCCCGGCCCCGACGGCGACAGCATGTGGCGAAATGCAGCTGTCAACGGAATCAGCATAAAACAAGCAGTCTAGCAGTGACTATGTGCAGCTCCCGACGGCCACAATCTCGTCTTTGAGTGTCTTCCTGCTGCCCTCGTGCTTGCTCCCGGCCTTTTTCAGCGTCTGCGATGAAGCAACGGGTCAGCTATCATCAGGGCATGGGCATCGCAGGTTCAATCAGAAGCATATGTTCAGTCACGGCGCGCGGGAAAACGTGCTCAGATTCAGACACTGACCTTCTTGAGCAGCATGTCCGTCTGCCGCTCCATCTCTCGGATCTGCTCCATGGTCATGCCGTACCACTCGTCAATCCACGCGAAGCACAGCCGGTGGCATGCCAAGAACAGCGCCCTCTCCCCCTGTGTGACCGAAACGCACACGCTGCATTAGCGCCGAGCTTCTGAATCCTCTCGACAAAGAGAGGGCAAATCTCTGAACATTGTGCCGTCCTGCTTGGCTGGCAGGTGCAGACTGATTGTTCGGCGAATGCCAATCTATCAGTAGGGTGTGATATATCGGCATACCGCAATGATGCAATCTTCGAGCCGTTCACCGAGGCCCCATATAGGAGCATCCATGATCACCAGCTTGTATGTGGTCATCACCAGAACGCATGAATCCTGCAGAGAGAACAGCATGTACATGCATATATGATATATGTGATAACGTGATATGTCACTTGGCAACACACAACAGCAGTACCAGGCTTCTGAATGGCAACATTGTCCATTGGGCATTGTCATATATTAATTAGTATATACTAATTGAGAAATCTGTATTATTGCTTCATACATACCATCCATCCCTTCAGAAGAGGGCCTCGTTCTGTTCGTTGTGACTTGAAGGTTGTCAGGTCGACCTTTGGAGCACCGATCACCTTACTCCAGTAGTCTCGTGATATAGATGCGATGTCGATGATCTCAACTTCTCTTGCGGCTAGCTGCTCACTGGTCAAATTGTGCACCTGGTGCACATTAGTACACTCTTATTAGCACTCTGATATTCTTCTCATTTTCTGAGACTGGATTTTTTGAAGTGTGATGATTAAAGAGAAAAAAAAAAAAGTGTGATGAAGATGATTAAAGAGAACTAATTTTCAGAGCAACCGTTGTCGGGTCTGATTACAGTGTCAATGGTGAGTGAGCACTTGCTGAAAAGTGGGCACTGATGGCAAATGGAGAAGAAAGACAAGTTAGCCTGAAGTATCCAGTTATATAAAATGTAGGCTCAGGTTTTGAGTAGCACTTCTGAATACCTTGATCACTAGTGTGCGAGTCAGAGTAGATGGAGTTCACGGCATCATGAAAACACAATAGAACAAGTTGAGCGCACATTCTTACCCACTGAGTATTACATTACAGAGTCTGTTCTAAAATGTCCAAAGTGAAAATTGCTAACCTGTTCTGCTATTTGGAAATGCACACCAAGAGTCCTCATGCACCGTGAGAGCGCTGGCAGGTGCAAAGCCCTTCAACCATGATGGAATTTTGCTGTAAATAATTATGATTTTAATCTTTGTCAAGATTCCTTACAATTTTCATAAAAAAAAGCATTAATGTATTTAACAAGATTTGCTAATTATACTTCTGGAATATATAAGGAAAATAAATTCGTGCATTTCAACAAATAAGTGGCTGTAGTTTAGTGGTGAGAATTCCACGTTGTGGCCGTGGAGACCTGGGCTCGAATCCCAGCAGCCACAAAATTTATCGCTATTTTGATCTTCTTTTTATCTAAAAAGAAGGTACACACACCTCTGCAAGTGATAAACTTTTATAATCTGACTAGAATAAGGTATTTACAAACCTTTGCAAATGATAAAGTTTTGAGGTGAGTTGGCCCTTGCCAAGCTTCTCATCCTCAAATGGGACTTGCTGCAGTACCTCTACACCCTCCTTGCTATTTGTGTTTTGCTGCTCCATCTTCATGATGGTGTAGCTGGAGCCTATTTCATACTGTAACGCGAGAAATTCAGCTTCAGCAGTTCATTTCTGAAGTCAAGCACAGGAATGCAAAATCATCATTTGAAAACTTTGTATTCTGCTCTTGGATCATCATACCTCTTCCATCGACATGGGCATGACGATCCGGCTTTGCGCAAGAATGAAGTCAAGGTATACACAAATTCATAAAGAAAACATAATCTTGGGTACAAAACACTGTTAACACAAGAACTTGGGCAGGATACAACTCCTTGATTTGAACCATGGCAAAAAGTAGTACAAAAAGATCACCAAGTTTGATGGCCAGCAAGTTTGATGGTTTCCTGAGTTGCTGCTGAGAGAGAGGGAGGGAGAGGAAGGCTTTTGCCTGTTTTCCTTCCTGTTCTTATGTTGTTTTGTTGCTTGAAGAAGGCAATGGACGTAGGGAAGGAACAAACTTTTAATCTTCAAACTTCTTATTACGAAAATTCCCTCCTATAGATGTGAAATCCTGTTCTCCCAGTATTGCACCAAAAGTTCAGACTTTGAAACCGGCAAAACAGATTTTATCCATAAAGTGCTAAACTGAAGTTGTAGGAGGACAGATGTGCAAAGAAGCCTGAAAAATTGGGCATGTCTACATCAAACCAACTGTGAGGTGGGTAGATTACGAACGTCACTGGTTACCTTTATTTATGAAAACGTATCTTGTAGCTGATGGAAAAGGGAAGATGCTGGCATCCACCCGGCCGCCCACACAATTGTGCCCACCCCTTTCCGTTCTTTCGCCAGGGGGAGAACACTTGGCCAGGAGGAATTTATACCTTTGAAAAGACACCCTTCTATCGCGTACTAATAATCAATCTAGTGGCCCAAGTTCGTTGCAACAGGGATTGTCAATTCTCCAAACAGGCTTCAACACATGGCTTGTGACTTGTGAGATATCAGCAAAGCGATTTTAAGCATGATCTGCTGGTGTTAAATAGTCTAGCATTTTTTTACTTTTGGGATGACTTTGGAGAAGTTTCAGTTCAGTTTGTGCTCCTTTTAGGAATGTACTCATCAGCAGTTCAGCACCACCCGCCATATGAAGACTCTGACTGAAAGTTCAAGGTAGCACCAAGGTTCATCATCAGATTACTTGATCCATGTTTTACTGAAGGTGAACTGCATCCTATATATGCCCGGAAGCTTGCTGGTCAAACAATCGTGGCTCTGGTGCTAGAATATAGTGGAAGAATGGTTTTGATTACCTGCAAATAGGTGGACTTGGTCGGCAACATATAAAACGGACACTAAGCACAAACAAAACAGCTTGCATAACTGATAATGCCATCTAAATTAAATGCCCGTCTGTCCTTAGCTTGGTGAACTTAACAAGAACCAAGCTTTAATTGCACAAGCTTGCAGTTGCAGCGCTCTTTTAGCCAAATGCAACCAAATTCTGGAGTTTAAAAGGCTCTCTGGAATTGGCGTGCTTGCATAGTAGTTTGTGCCGTGCAATATGTGGTAGGACGCAAGAGGGTAGTTTCTATCCGGTTTCAAAGATTCCTTTTTTTTTTTTCGACAAGGTGCCGGACCGTACCACTTCCTTGTGAGGTGCCTTGGATACAAGATGCTAGTGGATATTCCATAATATATACCAGTGGATAATTCTTGTACCATTTTGCCTACTTTCTTCTACTCCTCGATCACGTAATCGTGACTGTGGGATAACTTATTTGGCTTTCTTCCTACCTCTCATTCTTTAGTACGTAGTACAACTTAAACTTCTACTTACAATTAATATTTCCTCCATACAGAAATGATACAATATATCGTCAATTGTTTTTTTTTTTTTTAAAAAAATAATATGTAAGCGGCACTTTGAACATTAATCGTTTTTGTTGAGAATTAAGTCCTAAATTCGAATATAATTTGATGTTTGTCAAACTCTGTGTTGTTTTTTTCTTTTTCCTAAATTCAGATATATAATTACGTTGTCTAATTTGTTTGTCAAACTCTCTCGTCAAAATGGGAACCTCGGTTTTACGCTTTCTTTCTCCTGAATTAAAAAAGAAGAGTACAACTTCAAAAACGATAAAACGGATACTTTTCAAACCGTGGATTTCCCCCTCGGCGGGTTTCGGCGGTGGTTTTGCTACAGTAACTCCGGTTTTGCTTACTGGTTTCGTTTTTTCCTTTTCTTATTTATTTAAACCACCGTCGAAAATTCATAAAATTGAAAATCCAATTTTGTTGGACTCCACATGAGTAGTCATGAATATATAATATGGTATACTTTAGTACAAAGTTTTTACTACAAGGTTTTTGCCTTTTTCAAATTTATTTCATCTCAATCTTTAAAAAATCATAGTAAATTACAGAAAAATTATAAAATAAAAAATTTAATTTTGTTGGACTCCACATGAGCCCATAGAGGGTTATTGGCTCTTTAGATGGTTAGGATCAGCCTATGGATCGAATTAAATAGTACACCTATATATCTTTATTGTGTAAATATGCTCATGTGGAGTCTAGCAAATTTGGTTTTTCAATTTTTTATGATTTTTATAATTTTTAAATATTAGGCTGAAATAAATAAAAAAAAAAAAGGCAAAACCTTCATAGCAAAAAAATTTTATATTAAAGTATACCATATTATATATTCATTAAGGACTTTGTGGAGTCCAACAAAATTAGATTTTCTATTTTATAATTTTTCTGTGATTTACTATGATTTTGAAAGATTCAGCCGAAATAAATAAGAAAAGGGAAAAAACGAAACCACACCACCCATAAACCGGAGTTACTGATGAGAGGATCAGCCTATCGGGCCGAGGCCGGAGCGCTTTCCATTGCCATAACAGCCCACGAATAAATAACACAATGCCGATCAGAATATTAGTATGGAATCTCACTATACCGGTTACTGTAGCAAACTCGTGTTTTATTCAAACATTTGGACTGTTTTACCTCTGCCCTTTCCGTATTTTCAGAATTGAAGAAACAACAAATAAAGTAGAAGTAGAATTTTTCATATCTGGCTCCGTTCGATCAAATCACAAAGCATGATTTATTCACATCTTTTTCCTTAAATTAACGCCAGTAACAAGCTATGGTGTATGGCTGGTGTGAAGAAACTACTTGGACTAGGTCTTAAGTTTATACAATATAAGATAGTTCTTTTTGTGCAACAATCTAGGATGGTTATTGAACTAGGCCGAGTCATGTTAGTTCGCTATGTGCAAGGGTTTTAGGTCTGTATATTTGGTCTAAGTGATGATCTTGTTGGGACCAACCCATCTCTCTAAGTACAAACACAGCTGTCTAAGCGAGGAAAAGAAATGTATCCTCTGCACAGTTGTTGCCTAACGCATGCTGCCCTCGCGCGACATGCATAAAAGAAAAACAGCGGCTGTTTCCTTTTTCCCTGTGCTCATCCTTTTCCAAACTTAGCACGATCGAGAACACAGAACACGAGCTGAATTGTTCAAAACGATTTGATATGGTGTTTTGGAAGAGACCGGAAAATGGATGCCGAATAGTCGCTGTCCCGTGCCGAACGAGTGTGGCCGAGGCGTCAGGTAATTTGCAGTGTACGTAGCGGGCGGCGCCCAAGTCCGTGTCGGTCAACTGCATCTCCAGACGCTAGTGGGAAAAGTCCTGCTCTCGAAGCAGACCTTTGACATGCATGCGTGCGTGGAGATAAGAGTTCTGGATTCGCTTGCGACTATTACACATCCATCGTCGGCAGGAAGAATTGTGCTTGATTATTCCAAGACGACGGAGTACGTCTCCAGCAAAATTGGAGGCTCACATCGCCAAATTAAACCATGCCAGCAAGAACAAATTAAGGATAACCTTCCCAGCAGCCTGAAAAACACCAACATTATTGCAGTTGCATGCATATACGCAAGGACGGTATGGATACACCAAGCAGAGCACAGTCCTGGCACGCCTTTGAGTTTGTGGTGTATTTCCACTATTATTGCCTAACGTGCAGGTCATGCTCCCTTTGATTTCCATGGCCACTCTGTCTGACTTGCATACTACCACCAGTCTCGTTTATGGACGATGCCCCGACAGATGGCTGCTGGAATATAGATATATATGCTCATGTTTTACATGACTGATAGCTAATTAACGAGACGACGGGCATTAATTATTAGACTGGAGTACCTTTTTTTGGTTCCTACCGCCTACGTACACGTACGTCCAGGGCCGCCACGCAACCATGGACCAACAACAATAAGGTCTTGGTTTCAAACCAGGATTTCTACGGAGTTGGCCTTGGGGTGACCTCGCCTCGAATTCGAAATACGGCATTTATTGTGGAAGAATTACATACATCCAAGAGACAAAAACATTTCGAAATCAGCCGGGTGTCGTATGTTGGTTTTGTAAACTAGCATACATACATGTATAGAAAATGTTCCAGGCACTAGTACGTCTATATAGTATTCACGAAGACGAAGAAGGCATGAGTGAGTGACATGTACTGCGCGTTAGTATATATATATTTAACTATAGCAAATGCACGTCTAATAAACCATCCCTTGGCTCCACTCCACCCACTCCAAGATCGAGTTCAAAACCTGCCAAACTTAGCCAAGCACATCCAGCGCGGACGTACTACTAGTAAACCGTAACTGAATTGATGTTGACCTGATCGTCAGCATTGTGTGTGCTGCGTCAATCCATCTGCACAGCATATTCCATTTCCACCAAGGAAAAGAGCTTCCTCACTCGTGTAGAGTACACTGTAGGAAAGATGGAAAAAAAAAATCTAGACACGTCTCGATCGATCTCCCTATATATACCACCACCACCACCAAATTTTACTTCTGATTTACCAGCTATCTAGCGGCAGAACATTATCACACTACAACTAGCTAGCAGCTGTAGTGCTCCGGCCTCTCGTTGGATCGATCGATCGGTCATGGACTACGGCAACGCGAGCACGGGCACTACGGCGCCGGCGCAGCAATACAACTACTGCCGCTCCGTGTCGCCGCCGTCGAGGGTGTCGTCGTGCTCGCCACCGCCGCCGCCGCCGCCCGCCGTCCAGGTGGTGGGCAACGTGGCGCCAACCGTCGTCCTGAGCCCGTGCGCGGCGTGCAAGATCCTCCGTCGCCGCTGCGCCGACGGCTGCGTTCTGGCTCCCTACTTCCCGCCGACCGAGCCCGCCAAGTTCACCACGGCGCACCGCGTCTTCGGCGCCAGCAACATCATCAAGCTCCTCCAGGTACGGTGTACGAAATCGATCATGACAGTTCGTTCGGTTACAATGTGCGGGCGTACGTGCACGTTACCTGATGTACGCTACGCTGCAGGATTTGCCGGAGAGCTCGCGGGCGGACGCGGTGAGCAGCATGGTGTACGAGGCGGAGGCGCGGCTGCGAGACCCCGTGTACGGGTGCGCGGGGGCGGTGTGCCGGCTGCAGAAGCAGGCGAACGAGCTCAAGGTGCAGCTGGCGCGCGCGCAGGCCGACCTGCTCAACGCGCAGGCGCAGCACGCCAACCTGCTGGCCCTCTTCTGCGTCGAGATGGCCAACCGCCGCGGCAACCAGCAGCAGCAGTCGTCGTCGCCGCCGCTGACGACGACGATGGACGACGGCAGTAGTGGCGGAAGCGGATTCGGCGCGGCGGCGTATTACCAGCAGACGTTTTACGACTCGGACCTGGATTCGGCGACGACGTGGCCGGATCACCAAGCCCAGCTCTGGACCTGATCGATCATCGGTAGCTGGTGCATTCATGGACTCTTGTCGTATGGTAGTAGCTCCAAAGTACTCGATCGGATAACATATACTAGTAGCACATATACGTGTTGTAACGTTTGTACAGCTTTGTCAGCAAGACGCTGTAGCCACCGGCCGTGGTTATGAAGTATACCCCGTCAATACGATTATTTGCTCTTCAGTGCATCTTATATGATATTACTCTCCGTACTCCGTGTTACGCAATGGACTGGTTCGATGTAGTACTGGGCTGATGACGACGACCATGCTGACGAAAAAAAATATTTGTTACGATCATAAGTAAAACTTGCAAGTACACTGAGAAGTACTCCCCGGCGGGCCCACGAGGGCATGGCGCGTTAGCATGAGTTGACTTTTATATCTACTAGCATGTATGCTACTTTTTGCGCTATTTAAAAATTTATGCAAAATATCGAACTTTGATTTTTGTTTTTTATTAATAAATTGCCAGACGGCACAAATGGATCTCGAACGAATTAACGGTCATGTTTTAGTGCGGATGATAACGAATGGTCGTGTGCGGATGATATGCGCCACCTCCGTTTCATGATTGACTTCTACACCGTCTACTTGAGATGCGCTACCATAAGGTGTTTCACACGTGCACCTTGTATACTCAAACGTATCGCAATCAAAAGCCGACTTCTCCATCGATCGATGCGATCCGAAGAAATAACCAGCTAAATTATCAAGCGAGGCGGCCAGGCAAACCCAATATGCACGCTGTGCCGCTGCAGGTAAGAAATACATTTGCACATGATTTCGAACCGCACTTATGCTAAAGGACTATGACGAAAGGTACAGGCATGGAGCAATGAACAAGGTTTAGTAATTAGCCGCCGCAACATCAGTGACTGGTGGGAACAGATAATGAAACCCCCAAATTCAAGCAATGACAAGAAGAGAAAAACTCTCATAACATACACCGTTTGGAACTTGTAGAAGGAAAGGTATCAACGGGTTTTCGACAACAAGGCACTCTCCCAGCGACAACTTCTGGAGACCATCAAAGGATATTCAACAGCTGCAACTAGCTTTAGAGCAAACCTGATAGTTTTTTTCAGTTTAGTTCAGTTTTGTTAGCTTTACCTCCTTTTTTTCAAATTTGTAACTTCTGTGCACATATTCTATTCCTTCTTAATGAAAAGGCAGAACAACTGCCATTTATGCTCAAAAAAAAAAATAGCTACCATACATGCATGTATGGCACGTCAGACAGCTGCTAGCCTCATTCAGCATGTTTAATTACGAGGTGCCTCCCTACCGGAAACGAGGCCGTTGCCGAGTGCCACTCCTTTGCAGAGTCTTTTCTATCGGGCACTCGGCAAAGTGTCAGCACGCAGCAACTCGCCGTGCCGAGTGTCAAAGGTCGGCACTCGATAAAGACTACTCTTTGCCGAGTGGGCAAAGGCCTGCGCGATAGATTTTCGTGGGCATGCGTGTTGCTTTGCGTGGAACATGCTGCGCATCTCCCCTTCACAGACAGACAGGTGAACAGACCGCGCGGTGCACACGGGCAACACCAGAGCTGAGTTATGCACAAGTCCGATGTCCCCATGAAACAAATCACAGTCGCTCGCCATCATATCACAGACGATACCAAAAGAAGGCTGCCAAACTCTATCAGCAGGGCGTACTTTAGTTGGACTGGCAGGCCAGCCGGTCGTCTTATTAACGGTTTCCAAGTCTCGCATGCCAACCATGCGAGCTGGCTGCACTCATATAGACGACGACGGGCATCTGACTACCTGACGCAAGGCGGTCATCGTCGTCGGCCAAGTGCCTGAGCCAGCAAATTAATCACTGACCAACATTTTTTTATTGAGTAGTCCGTAGTTAAGTGGTAGCTGTCTTTGTTTAGTCATGGCTTCCTAGAAGTTCCTTATTGCTTTATCTGTATACTTTGGAGGTAGCCTAGGTACGTAGGAGCTAAGGGTTTTCAGCGTGTGCTACCACACCGTGGAATCACGCCGCATGCATCCAAACACGTCCATTGGATGTACATGCACATTGTCCAAGCGACACAAAAATGTCAGACGAGCTACTCCCAATCTGCTGGAAAATTTGTGAGGGTCGTACGTGATGGCATATGATTGTAGTTGAACGATATTTGTTTGTGTTTTTGTTGCACATCTTCGGGAGGGAAGAACTCATTCGTGTGGTCACATCTCGTCAGTGCCAAAATGACATAATTCTCTCAGTGTTTTTAAGTATACTAATAAAACACTGCCACTCGTTATAGCATATGAAAATTCTTACAATACTAAAGTTCCAATAAACGCTAGGAGAATCCAAGGAAACTACGAAAATTAGAAAATTCTAACTGTGTGTGCACGATCTATCTACCCATTATCACCATATATGATTCATAAAAATGGGGAAAAAAAAAAATTCTCATATCTTTTCTGTTACGCAAAGTATTGACACCCCAAGCAAGCACAACAACCCCAAACGATGCCTACACCTCGCCGCCACCAGAGCCGGTACTCGAGCTGATTTTTAGTAGGGAGAGTGACACTAATTAGGTTAGAAAAAAGAGCAAATTAAAGTATATACAAAATATTGTAGAGTGGGTTCTAATTCTTTAGAAATTTATGAGGGGTGATCATATGACCCATCTTAGCCACAACGTTTGTTTACCCTTAGATCTTGTTTGGAAGGGCAACACATGGACGCATTTCTTACACCTTCAGGCTTGTCATCGTCGTAGGAAGAACTACATGCACGCCATCCAACATAACAATCAAACCTTCGCAGCAAGCCCTTCCGACGGTGGACACATGCGACCCGGCGTTCCCCTTCACGGCGGGGAAGTGACCAGAATCGCCCTGGGAAGCGCCGCCGGACCGTGCGCTGGCCCGCGTTCTTTTAGGGCAATGTGGCCGATGGTTGGGCCCGATATAGTCCGTGCTTTGCACGCCCGGGGAACTAGTCTTCTGTAGCTTCCATCTCTGAATGAAGCATCTATAGTCTTTGTGTTGCTATTCATAATTCTTTAGAACTTTTAAGAAAAGTTGAATTTAATCGGTTAGATGAAAGTCTTGTTTTCACCTCTTCAAAAAATTTAGACAATGATGATGTTAATTCAGCTTACTCGGGGAGGATGTTTTGGATTTAGAGGCTTTAAATTTAATTTGTTCGAGAGCTTCTTGAGGGTCTAGGTGATGGGGGGGTGCGATCCTAAGTGTTTACAAACTCTGTATCATCTTTCTCTGGCAGAGGTAGAGGGAAAAGGAAAAAGAGAATAAATAAAAATACAATTTGAACAAATGAAAGGAATTTTTACGGAATTGTAATGGTTTTTATTGATGTTAAAAAGTATAAATTTTTGTCGGATTTAACAAAAAGAAAACCTAGATTTCATTGCCTTATCGAAAACTGGTAGAGCTGATTTCCCACAATCCACTTTGAATAATATACGTCTTTGGTAGAGATTTTACGTGGCATTATAAGGCTCCACGGGGTAGATCCGGTGGTATGATTCTAGGGGTTCATTTGTTGTTTTTTTGACATTGGTGAGATTGAGGAAGGAGACTTTTCGTTCGTTTCAAGTTAAGACATAAAGAAGATGACTTTAAATTTAATTTAATTTCGTCTATGGTCCTGCCAAGTCGAATACAAAGCACAATTTTTATCCGAGCTTGTTCGAGTATGTTCTAAAAGAAGCTGTACCTATGATTATAGGTGGTGACTTTAATATTATTCGTAGATCGGATGAAAAAAACAATGATAATTATAGTGACAGATGGCCGTTTATGTTTAATGCTTGTGATTGATACACTTAACTTAAGAGATAGAAATGTCGGGTAGAAACTTCACTTGGGCTAATAATCTTCCTAATCAAACTTTTGAAAAGTTAGACGAGAATCCTTGCTTGTACCGACTTTGAAAACAAATTTCCTCACGTTCTTGTACATACGTTAAATAGAGAAATTTCTGACCACACACATTTACTATTCTCCACAAATAATTCATCTCCAAATAATCAATATCGGTTCAAATTTGAACTTGGTAGGTTTACTTGAGATGGATTTTGTGAGATGGTGAGTCAAGTATGGCAAAATACTATTGTAATCGGCACTCCTATCGAGCCCCCGGGCAGGCTAAGATTAGAAAAGCTTCGCCAAAGCATCTCCGAGGCTGGACAAAAATGTCGTGGCGTGTATAAAAAGAAAAAACAGAATTGTTGAACAAACTAGATGAATTAGATAAAAAGCTGAAGCATTTTCACTAAACCAATCGGAAATAGACCTAAAACATGTGTTAAATGAAAGGTTAGCCGAGCTTTTAAGGGAAGAAGAAATTAAGTGGTACCAAAGATCAAAGGCAAAACATTTATTAGAAGGGGATGCAAATACGAGTATTATCATTTGCTTGCTAACGGTAGACATCGCAAAAACTCATATTTTCCGGCTTGAGGGCGGGAATAATATAATAAATGGTGATGCTCAATTAAAAGAGCATATTACCAAGTATTATAAGGACCTCTTTGGTCCCCCGGATGCCTCACCTTTTATGTTGGAGGAGGCAAATGTTGCCGATATTCCACAGGTTTCTGAGCTGGAGAATGACCTTCTAACAGAACCATTCTCTGTTGATGAGGTTAGAGTTGCAATCTTTCGGATGGAACATAATAAGGCACCGAGGCCCGGATGGCTTTACGGCAGAATTTTATCGGTCTTTTGGAATGTTATAAAAGATTATCTGATGGCTCTGTTTACGGACTTCCATCAAGGAGATCTGCATTTAAATCGCCTTAATTTTGGAACCATTATACTTCTACCCAAGAAGAATGATGCGAAAGTAATTCAGCAATACAGACCCATATGTTTGCTGAATGTGTCTTTCAAAATATTCACTAAGGTGGCAACGAATAGATTAACTACCGTAGCACGAGAGGATAATTAAGCCTACACAAACAGCTTTTTTGCGGGTAGGAATATTATGGAAGGAGCAGTGATACTTCATGAGACAATACATGAACTTCATACTAAAAAAAAAGATGGGGTGATTTTTTTAGATAGACTTTGAAAAAGCTTATGATAAGGTGAAGTGGAGTTTTTACAACAAACTTTAAGGATGAAAGGGTTCTCACAAAAATGGTGTAAATGGATACAAAGTTTCACCAAAGGAGGAAATGTTAATATTAAAGTAAATGACTCATTAGGTAATTATTTCCAAACCAAAAAAGGCTTGAGGCAAGGAGACCCCATGTCGCCCATACTATTTAATATAGTGGTCGACATGTTGGCTCTCTCGATAACAAAGCAAAGGATGCGAGGCGGGTTGAAGGAATTATCCCAAACTTAATCCAGGATGGCTTGTCCATATTACAATATCACGGATGACACGCAGTTATTTTTATGAGCCATGATGTTCAAAAGGCAAGAAATATGAAACTATTACTAAGCACTTTCGAACAATTATCGCTTAAAGATAAACTTTCATAAAAAGTGAGATATTTTTGCTTTGGTAAAGCAAAAGAATAGGAACAATTTTATTCGCGCTTGTTCGGTTGTGTTGTTGGGAAATTTCCTTTTTAGTTACCTAGGTATACCCATGCATTTTGGGAAGCTAAATAATAAAGATTAGAAAATTATTGAAGAAAGGATTGAAAAGAAACTAAGTGGATGGGAAGAAAAAATTGTTGTCGATGGGAGGGCGACTGGTGCTTATAAATTCGGTATTGTCTAGTTTTACCGATGTTTATGATGTCTTTTTTGAACTACCGAAAGGTGTTCTAGAAAAAATTGATTGCTTTTAGATCGCGCTTTTACTGGCAAAATGACGAGCATAAAAAAGAAATATAGATTAGCAAAATGGGAATTGTTATGTCAACCCAAAGATCAAGGAGGTTTGGGCATTCAAAAATCTCTCGTATACGAGAATAAATGCTTACTAAGTAAGTGGCTTTACAAGTTACTAAATGAGGATGGTGCATGCAAGAATTAATCGAGAAATAAATATATAAAAGACAAGACTTTGGGGAGTTGTTACAAAAAGCCAACAGATTCGTATTTTTTGGAAAAGTTTGATGAACATCAAAGATTGTTTTTAGAACTTGGCTCTTTTAAGGTAAAAGATGGGTCTCAAACCAGGTTTTGGTATGATACTTGGTTGGGTAATAAGCCTTTAAAAGAGAAATTTCCTTCGCTTTTTAACATTGTTAGGAGGAAAAATGATTACTTTGCACAAGTACTTAGTTCAGCCCGCTAAATATTTCTTTTAGACGAAATTTAGTGGGAGCAAACCTTAATGCTTGGTATAGAATTGTTGTATCTCTGCAAGATTTAAATTTAAGTGAACAGAGGGATATTTTCTCTTGGGGTCTAAATGCATCCGGAATCTTCTGATCAAGTCTATGTATCTTTGCGTTAATTAACAATGGTGTCGAGTGTCAAAAGATATTTGACAAATTAAGGTTCCTATGAAAATAAAAATTTTCCTTTGGTACCTAAAGAAAGGTGTGATTCTAACTAAAGATAATTTAGTTAGACGTAATCGGAATGGTGACAAAAATTGTTCGGTTTGCCACTTTCGGAAACAATTCAACATCTTTTTTTGAGTGTTATTATGCCAAATTCTTATGGCGCGCTATACATATACTTTTTGGTTTAGCTCCTCCCACTAGTATGCATGACTTATTCTTAAGGTGGTCAAAAATTGCAAATAAAAAGTATAATTCATTGTTATTAATCGCATTTTGCCGCCGCTTTGTTGGGCAATTTGGTTGACAAGGAATGAAGTGGTTTTTGATAAATGCGGGGCGAAATCTTTCTTGCAGTGCTTGTTCGGGGGAACACATTGGCTACGCCCGGTGGCAAGTCTGGCGACATGACGTTCAGCGGGGAAAGATTGATACATGCGGCGGCATCTTGAGACATCGGCGTTACAATTTTTCTGTTCTAGTGGATGGTCATCTACAAGACATATCGGTCATGTTTAGGATAATCTTTATTTCATTCACGTCAAAAATTTGTTGCAGCCGACAACTTTGAAGTTTGAGACACTTTGTAATAATTGGTCCGATTCTATCCGTTGATAGATGAAGCCGGATTGTTAAATCCATTATCTAAAAAAATCCACAAGGCCGACGCTTCAGTAGGACTCAAAGACTACCGGCCGATCGGCTTGATTTACTCGGTTGGCATGCTCTTCGCTAAGGGACATGCACTATGCCTCACACCTAACATGCGGCTCGTAAAGGACAATAAGTCGACGTTCATTCGTGGTAGAAGGATTTTTTTCGACAACTTCCGCGTCGTCCCGTTGACTGTCGTTGGCTCTACGCCGCAACGCGTTGCGGCGATACTGCTCAAAGTCGACCTCGAGAAGGCCTTTGATACCGTTGTTTGGCCCTTCTTGCTTGAGGTCACGAAGCACCTGGCTCCCCAGCCGTTGGCGCAATTTGATCACGGTATCTTGAGAATGGCGAGCAAGAAGGTATTGGTCAATGGTCGCCTGGGCAAGCGCATTTGCCATGCTCGCGGACTGAGGCAAGGTGATCCGCTATCTCCATTCCTCTTTGTCATTTTCATGGAGGTCCTCAACGCCTTAATCGTGGAGTCGGGGCGAGGGCTCAACTCTCACGCCTTGTGCGGGAACATCATCAAGTATTGAGCGTCCATCTACGCGGATGATCCGGTCATCTTCGTGGCGCCCGTGTCTCGTGACCTCACCTACATCCGAAGGCTACTCGAGACCTTCATCGGCGCGTTTGGATTTGCGACCAACCTCGACAAATGCACGATCACCCCGATCCTTTGCACCTCGGGGGCGACGTCGCGACAATACTAGAGGCATTTTCCGTGAAGGCTTCAACAGTTCCCCACCAAGTACCTCAGAGATCCACCAAACGGCTTGATCGGGCTACGGGATCATCGACAAGATCGTGGCACGCATCCCTACATGGAAAGTCGGGATGCACAACAGCGCTGGAAGGGCCGCCCTCACTCAGACCACCCTCTCCGCCATTCTAGTCCACGTAGCGGTATGTTGTGCACTCTCGCCTTGGGCGATCAACCACATCGACAAAAGATGTCACTCCTTCCTCTGGGCGGGTTCTTAGTCAGTCACGGGTGGTAAATGCAAGGTTGCTTGCCATGTAGTCTACTCGCCGCGTGACCTGGGCGGCCTGGACTCCCGGATCTCCGAGCCCAAGGCTGGGTGCTTCGCATGCGGTGGGAGTGGTCGTGTCGATCCTAGCCGTTCGCCTTTGGGCACTCCTCCCATCCAAACTTCGAGCACATCGCCAACCTCATGTTCCGTAAGTCGGTTTTGTTCGAGGGTGGGTGATGGCGCGACGACGATTCTTCTGGACCGACGGGTGGCTTCCGGACGGGCCTATCTCGCTCCTTCGCCCCCAAACTTGTTTCTTCTTGCTGGGAAAACACCGACGTAAAGGCTTACGCCTTATCGCACTTTCTTCCGCGGGCGAACTGCCCTACTCGGTGTCGAAGAACTTTGGAAGACACCTGCGCCACCGAAGGTCAAATTCTTCTTCTGGTTGGCCTTTCACCGCCGCTCTAGATAGCCGAGCGGCGCATGCATCATGGCCTACAGACAAAGAAATCGCCGACGCTGGTGTGTGGACACCACGACGAGACCATTGATCACCGCTTTGCGGGCTCCGTGTTCACGAGGGAGGTTTGGCACCGCGCCGCTGCAGCACATCGACTTCACCCACCTCGAGCCGGCACTTCTCTCCCATGCTCATGCCTTGGTGGATGCACTTTCGAGGGTCGCCGTTCGACCTCCCTACACAAGAGCTTCGACTCGCTGCTGCTTTGCTGATCTCCTGGGAGATTTGCAAAGAGCGCAGTGAGCGTACCTTCAACAACGTCTCCAAAACGCCATCGACCCTGCTTATGACAATCGGCGGCGAAGGAAATTCCTGGGTGCTCGCAGGCTATCGGAGCCTCGCACCTCTCTTTGCCTACGCCCCCGCGCGTAGCCTCTAGCCCTTAGCGTCTTCATCTAGCTCCACCGCTAAGTCGGGTGCCGTCTCGTCGTGTGTTTCCTACAATGCCAAGTGCATCTCGCTTCTTGGCCTTGCAGGGTTGTAATGTTTTCTCACTTATTTTAATGAAAAATGTGCCAAGCACGTTTTAAAAGAAGTACCCAAGCAAATGTGCTACTATTCGGTAATACTATGACGGATCCTTTTAAAAAAATGTGAGCTCAGCACTGATCATGATAAAAACAATGGAAACGGTGCCGATTATTCAAAACAACCCCTTTGTTGTATATGGTGACTTGTGGTCGCCTTAGGCTTCCATTTTCTAACGCGCGTCAAGTGATACAATCTATCAGATGGGCACATAGTCTTTACAAGTCAGCTCAAAACTAATAATGTTTGCAATAACAAAAAAGAAAATAACAAACAAACTTTCCAAAGCGTTTCAACTCTAATAACATATGTTCACGATCATTTTAGGGCGCCCTCACTTGTCTGTAATGTGGAAATTCTGGCAAATATGGCATAATCTATAGCTGCCATTGTTGGTTAGGTCAAAACTGATCTTCAGTCCACGACTCCACGTCAGTTTTTTTTTTTTTTTTGTGTGTGTGTTCTCCGTTTTAGACTAATACTAGTAAATAGTAAATCTGTCGACCCTGATGTCTACTTCCTTAATTAAAAACGTATTTGCTGTACGGTTTATTAAAAAACGTATTGATGTACGGACAGGTAGTTTTCGAAATGCTACCTTCATTATTTTGCCCTAAGCTTGACCAGCGCATTCTAGGATGACTCTGACCATTCAGTAGATGTATTTTTCTATTAACAGGATTTTACATTTTTACTGTGCATTGTCGTGGGTATATAAAGAAGGAATAACTGCTTAGGTGGACCTCATGTCAAAGAGAAATAGGCAGTGGAGTGATAGTGGATTGTTGAGGTAAACGCTTTACATGTCAAAAAAAAAAATAGTGAGTTTTTCTTAAGAGCTAGAGATTTGCATATCCAACAACATCGCGGTGTGTCGTCCACATTTGTTAACCAACTCGCACTATCATTCTGCCGTGGCCAATAATATTTAATTTCTAAATACTTTGAGCATAGATATAAAAATGTTTTATTTAGATTTGCTAGATATAAGAGACGTGACATGATCGTCAAACTAAAGTTAAACTGGGTAGCACGTAGTACGTTTTTATGCTGCAGCACAGCAGCATCCAGTGTGCCCACCAAGTGTACTCCAATGGTAGGACGGGTCCAAATGGGACGCTACCCACCGCGTGGTTCATATCCCGGTGCTCGCACCTTTCTTGTGATTTTCCCAGATTTCCTGCGTTATGCATTAAGTGGTAGCGGCGTTCCCGGCCGACGACGGCGCCAATGGTGACTTCGGTAATCTCCGCAGATTCCGCGGTGCTTTCGGTCGCTTCGGAGGTGCTCATAGGGATAGGGTTTGCGTCGCGTGTGTTCATAGGGGTGAGTATGTGTGCGTGTTGTGAGCGTCTGCGTTGTACTCTGTCATTTAAAAAAAAAAAGTCTGAAGCTGTGAGGTCAGGATCTATCGTCACGTGGGCCTGCTGAAAACTTTGCGATGCCCACCAAGGCACCAATCCTAAAGATAGCTGATTGTTCAGATCCTCTATTCACAATCACAGCGGAGTGAACAATCAGCTAAGCATGAAGCTGATGGCCGCGCCGTTTCTTGCCACGGCTAGCAGATGGCAAGCTGAGCATGTACGTACAATTGAGGCCAACATCACAAAGATCAAATAAAATGCGGCAGTACCACCTGCAGAGCAGCTTCCACTTCATGGTCACGTTTTCCTTCTGAATTTCTGAATTCTGAACATTACCCGATTGCGACCGTACAAGGCCTGCGCACCCCTGAAAGTGCCTCTGTTGGTGGAGCAACCAACACAACTACACGAGACATCTGAACCTGGGAGGTTTCCTGTTTCGACCGCTGAATGCAGCCCGGAAGGGTGCACAGCTGGGTGGACGACTCCATGGTGTATAGAACCAAAACACTGCAGCCTTTTCCGGCCTACATCATCAAGATTTTTCTCGATAGTAAACGCTTATTTTTTTTTTTAGATAATGGAAACGAATCCGCTTCATCTATCAAAAAAATAGAATCGACCAATTATTACAACCGAGTTTTGGACACCAACTGCTGAAACCGAACAACCCGTCAGCCCACAATTTGAAAGACACTAGGAACAAAGACAAAGTTTAAACTAAACATGACCAATAAATCTTGAGGAAAGCCATCCCCCTGAACCAAAAAGTGCAACGCCGACGTTTCAAGTAAACGCTTATTTGTGCTATACCAATCGATGTTTACGAGATAGTACCAGATAAGGCTGGATGGAATCCACTCTGCTGAAACTGAAGGTTTGAAGGCTATGAAGGGGACTGGTCACTGGCCATTAATCTGCTTTTAGCAAGAAGATGCCAAATATCAGCATGCAAAAAACTCAAAGTCAGAAATAAAGCGAGAAAATTATTTGCTTGGCCCTAAAACAGTGCCTCATATTTTCTTGGCACTCTTTGTTGAACTTGCTTATTTGGCCTAGAAACGAGTTTTGATGGGTTTCTTGGTCTTACCGTTAGTTTTTCAAGTTGCTTACTCTCAATAATTTCTCAAGTTTCATTCCGCTCATTTTGGAAAAAATGTTTTTTTTTTGACAACTACTTTTTTTGGAAAAATGTTGACCATACAGCTTCATTCAGCAGCGGGGGCAAGATAGTAATTTTGCATTCAACTTAACACCGTTATCTTATCAAACTAACGGAAGGACCAAGAAACCAAACAAAACTCGTTTCTGGGCCAAATAAGGGCTCGTTCGGTTCGGCCTGAATGGTCCGGAACGGCCACGGTTCCGAGCGGATCCAAGCGGCCTGTTTCCAAATCTGATCCGGCCCGGAAGCGTCGTTCGTTTCGGCCGGGCCGGAATTGAAACGGGCCTGGTTTGGCCTTTTGCCCCCGTTCCTGGCCGGATCGAAACCACACCTCCGACCCTCTGGCTCGAATCCAGACGCGAGGCGACGCAAAGAGACGACGCGACACGAGGCGGGAGACGGCGCGAGGAGACGGCGCGGCACGAGGCGGCGGCGACGGCGACGGCGACCGCGACCGCGACCGCGACCGTACTCTTCGCTGCCTTCTCGCCGGTAACGCTGTCTTCCTTGCCCTCTCCTGCCTCCTTCAGGATCTCTCCCATGCACAGCACAGGGCGATAGATCCAAGGCAGCACAATACCAAGAATCTCTCCACTGGTTTCTGTCACCGTCGACATCGTTCGACAGCAGCAGCTTTGCCTCTCCTGCCTGCGCTAGGAAGGAGGCCACCACCTCGTCATCCTTGTAGCAGCTGCAGCCGACGCCACCAGCCTCAAGGCCGACGCACACTCGTGGTTTTTGGTAACAGCTCAAGATCTACTAATGAGAAAAATAGAAAATAGAAAACAACCCGTTCTTTTGAGCAATGTCATATCCCCAAGACACAGCAGCAATAGAAAGTAGAAATCTTGTAGGCTTATATATTGCTTAGATTATTGTCTCTTTTTTTTTTTTCTTACATCTTGTGAGCTTATTCTTTTTTTTTTTTTGCGACCACGCCGCCGTTGCCGTATTTCATTAAGTAGAGAAAAGTTCAAACAACAAGAAGCAACGGTAACCAAACCATTACCGATGCAAACCTAACCACTACCGGATACATCAACCGGGATTACATATTGACCAATTTATGACAAACCAACGCACCGACAAAACAGCTAGGTCTCCTCGTCGGCGATCCCCTCAAGATTGAGGTCCATAGCGGAGAGGTCGAAACGGCCATCAAGAAGTAACTTCGAACGGCGCCGCTAGCCGGGCGGCATGTCGCGCTAAAGACGGACTCGGCCCTCAATCGGTAGGGCCGGAGCTCACCTCCGCTGGCCCACTTCGGCCCAACTTCCGAAGCAAGAGGTTCCGGGGCCCGCACAACGCATTGGCCGCCTCGAACGCTACGATGATGCCACCACGACGCAGGTGGTGCCGGAGGAGGTCACGCGCGCTCGACGCGCAAGCGCCCTCGACTTGAGAAGTGGTGATGCCAACTGCACACACACCCTCGTTCAATCTCTGCTGCCGGACGTCAGCCACGGGCAAATGGGCGACCGCCTCAACCATGGAAGACCCGAGGCGGATCCGAGGGGGCAAAGGGCGGCCAACCTCGTGCACGCAGACTTCCCATTGACGCGAGGGGCAGAGCAAGTTCATCCCGCAAGGGTGGAGGCCACCTCGCGCCGGCAACGACTTGGCAAAGGTCGCGAAACTCCGCCACTTACCAGTCGCCCACCGCCGCCCCCCGCTGGGGTGTGCCGGTGCCTGCGAGCGGGCGCCCCGCAAAGGAGGCTGGTATTACGGCAGCACTGCATCATGAGCTCATCGAGCATTGGGTCCCCCGAACGGGAGGCTCGCGACCACCAGCGGCTGAACGACAACGGGTCGACGTAGTCAACGCATTCTCATGCGGTGGCAACCTTTTCGCATGGAGGCGCCTCTCGCCGGCCGGGCGCCAACGACGTCGGAGGGGCGGACAAAGAATCTGGCCTCGACGAGGAGGTAGCCACCGCGCGGCTGGATGCCTCTGGGCACCCTCGACCCCGCCACCGCCGCCGCGGGCGATTTGAGGGAGGGGCGCGAGCGTGGCGCGCCGTTACTTTGGGCCGACGAGGGGGTGCTGGGGTGGACGACGACGCCGCTTGCGGCCCCTTGCCCGGTGCTCGGCCAAAGCAATGAAGGCGGCGGCGTGAAGGGCCAAGACCGTGCAAATGAGTGTGACCTTCTACCAAACAGCTTGAAGCAGAGGTCGACGAGAAGGCGGCACCTACGAGTACGACGGGGACGAGGAGGCGTGGCGACGACGCGCCCACGCCTCTCGCAACAAGTGTGAAGCCATCCGCTGCCAACCGGGCGCATGGAGAGGTGGCTCACGCCGGGCGACGACATCACGCTAAGCGACGAGCCCGGGCGGCTAACCCGAGGCGCCGTGTGTGGATCGCCACGGGACCGGCCGCGACCAGCCGCAGCGGTGCGGGCACCCTCGACACCGTAGTCGCCGCAGTGGTCGCCGGGCACTGCTCCGCCACCGCGACGACGGGCCGGAGGCGACGACGACGCCGGCCGGCCGCGGCTAGCGGCAGACGATGGCGCCACCGTCCGACGACACCGACGATAGGGCCGGCTGGGTCGCGAGGTCGGGCGCGCGGGTCGCCGGAGCGGTTCCCACCGGAGTCCCGGGTTACTCCCGGCGGAGCTGACGATCTTCGCGAAGACGCCACACGCCGACGATGAGAGGCCTCCCGGCCGACGGCAGAAATCCCCCGCCGTCCGAGCACTGGGAGAAGTTGTCCACCCAACGCATTTCTTTGGGTCTTCCAGCGGGAAGTAGGGTGTCGACCGAAAGCCACCCCCGATCGTCCGGCGTCAACTGGCCAAGCTTTGAGTGGCGAATGCGCCCCCACGCACAACAAAAACCCGCCGCAGCGCGGCGGCGGGCACATGTATGTAGACGACGCCGCGGCACGTGGAGACGCCGCCGACTCGGGGCCGCCATGGAGGTAGTCGGGCAAGAGCGGGAGGCGGCTTCGCTTCCTCAATCTCACCCTCTTCAACATCGCCGGGCGGGAACAAGATCCGACGGAAGAGGGAGAGCCGCCATGGCACACCGCCGCGCCCACACCATCCTCGACCCGCCAGGAGACGGGGAGGGGGCCGGGTGCCGGTGCACGGCGACGAGTGCAACGGGTCGTACGCCGCGTGGCCGGGCGGGCCGGGCCCATGGCCTCGTAGGTTGAGCGACAAGAACCCGGCACCCCGCAGCGACATGGAGGGGGCAGCCACGCGTTCGCCGCAGCACGACCTTGGGGGCTGCCTCCACGACCGGGAGACTTGCGGTGTGGGGATGGCGCCGGCCGTCGTGGTCGGAGTGCCCTCCGGGCGAGCGGGTTCCCGAGGACCGCCCGGGGCGGGGAGACCTCACCGAGGATCGGCGAGCTCCGCCAACAACCCCATGAGGGGATAGATCGGGAGGTGAGCTCGGATCTGTGGCCGGGAGTGTTGGGGAGGTTGTAGGGAGGAGGATCGACGGTGGCGGGTGGGGGCGGCACCGTCATTTGGGAGGAGGAGAAAGGTCGGGAGGGTTGAACGGGTGACTTGAGTTGTACCAAATTTTTGATCGAAAGTGGATAACTTATGCAGATTGATATAAAAGTTATTTTCTAAAAACCTTACATAATGCACTATGTCAAGGTAGCATGTTTTTGTTTGTAATGACTACTGGAGGGCCAAACAACCCCTCTCCTGTGCAGCATGAAGTTTCTCTTCCCACTTTGTCCATGACTACTGGAAGCAGCATGAGTGGTTGCAACAACATGAACATATTATTACTCTCATCGTGTTTGCAACAGCAACTAAAAAGATAAAAATCTTTAGTGAATCACCTGAGGATAGCTGGTATTTGCACACACACACAAGCTGCTGCAATTGACCACTGTTTTGCATTGCAATTTGAATCACCTCAAGGTAGCTTATGTTTGCACAGTGCACAGACTGTTGCAATTGATATGCTGAAAGTAACCCGACCATAGAACTTTCATCCTTTTGTTGTAGTGCACGCTGTGCTTCCTTACGTGGCTTTTCTTTTGAGCAATGTTTGTTTACCAATTTTTTCCTGCTACTGTAAGTTTTTGTTTAATATAAGAGCATGCAAGTGGTTGGCAAGCTGATGATATGTCCCTTAGGCTGCTGAAAGTGACTATCACATTGTGACATGTCCAGTATTGTCAGGATGGTATTGCTCAAAGTGACTGTATTTGGCATTTCTTTAAAACGGACCAGTGATATTTATGGACCCCTTGATGAGAGTTTGTTCGGCTGCACTTAAATGCAATAGACGCTTTTTCTCTATTTCAGCTATTCACAGTTACAAATTTTATTCACTGAAATGCAATAGAGCTAGCGCCTGAAACCTTGTTGAGACTGATACACTATTTGTTTGTTTCTCCTAGTGGCTTTTAGAGTTGATTATGCTCCTTACAATCCAAACTTATCATATTCAGTCTCATCTTAGACCAACCCATGATTTTTATAATAGTTGGTACAGTATGCAAATGATTACAGTAGTACAGTAGTCTAAATTACAGTAGTACTCAAAGGAGCAGCATCCTCTCCAGTGACAGTGAGCACCCTCACGAGGCCCAAGACATTCAGAGTATAGGATTAGGATTCTGCATTTCTGAACATACAACATACCCTTGTGATTTCAACATGAAAGCTTTTTACTTTAGCGCTAGCAGTGTGTGATTTGTGTCGTACCTATTATATGTTATAATTCTTGTATTGGACTACACATTAATAGTTGGTAAGCATGGTGCTTCATTAAAGTGTCAAAAACTGATTGAGTTTATTAAAGCTGTGAAATGTGTTTACCATGTTAGCATCTGCTCAAATAAGTGATGGTAAGTCAAATTCAGTCAGCAGCCATGTCTGGCGTGGTTGCAGTAAACAGCTTCCCTCTGAACCCCAGTCGAAAAGCATGCAGTAGCTTTGCTGTGAACATCCAGCAGCTGCAGTTGAGCTCTATGGCCATTTTTTGCCTTGATGGTGAAAGAGGCAAGGATGCAGTGACTTGAATCTTTTATACAGCGGCCCATGTTCCCACCAACTGCTAGAAATGTGCTGTTCACGAGTGGATTCTGAATTTGTTTTTATTATCTGATTTCATTGTTGAGAATCCTAACAGTGACACTGTGACAGTAGATGCAGGGTATGATTAGTGCCATCTCATTGGCTTGTTTTCTGGATTCAGTTACCCTCCTGGTGCCTGGATAGCTAGCTGGTTATGTCGACTGAAAGTAGCACCAAGAGCTAGCACATCTGACAAATTCATTTTACTATGTCAGCTATTCACAGTTACAGATTTTATTCATTTTACCATGTTCTTCTCTTGTTACTTGTAATCCATCCCGTACCAAATGTCTGCATTGATTCAAAGGGTTTATTCATTTTCTTGTGATTACAGATGAGGCATTAGCACAACATGGGAGCAGAACTTGGGAATCAACCTGTTCTCTTTTGTTGAGATGGCTTCAGAAAAACGGCATTCTGCATGTTTTAGTTTCTCTTAGTTTTTGACCTTGTTCTTGCAAAATGGTGAATTTGTCTGGAGGGTATGCAAACTGGTGAATTTGTGAGGGTATGCAAACTTGTGAAAGAATTGTAATTTAATTTGCTCTGCTGGTGCTTTTCTTCTAGATTTTATCGATCTTAAACTGTCCTTGTAAGGGCTGTGTTCAGGTTGAGAGCTAGCTAGTTGAAATTTTATCGAATTGTATTTTGAGCTTGAGTACAGTGGTGGATTTAGCCTTTTAGTTATTTGATTTGATCTATTTGGTTATAAGCTGCCGTAGCATACATTATACTAGTTTAAGTCAAGTTGCTCACGTTTTCGTTCCTGGCTGAAACGAATAGCTCCATGTGATCAGGTTTGATTCCTAAACTGATCGGATCCATTGCTGACCAGGTTTCAGTGAACCAACTGGATTCACTTAATCCTTGCCCTGGAAGCATTCCGGCTAGGATTGAAAACCATGCTGCCGAACGAGGCCTAAGCATGTTCAACAAAAAAAAAGGGCCAACAAACTAAGTGGAAATTTATTTAGGGCCAAGGAAATAATTTTCTTAAATAAAGAACCGGAACAGTGCCATCTCATAGGATAAAAAAAACGTTTCTGGGCCAAATAAGCATGTTCAACAAAAAAGGGCCAAGAAACTAAGTGGGAATTTATTTAGGGCCAAGGAAATAATTTTCTTAAATAAAGAACCAGAACAGTGCCATCATAGGATCAAAAAAAAAAAAAAAAAAAAAAAAAAACAGTGCCATCATAGGATCAAAAAAAAAAAAACAAACAGTGCCATCATCTGAAAAGTGCATACTTACCGTCTTTTTCTTGTTTTGTGGCCAAGGAGTTGAGCAGAAAAGGCCCAATGGCCCATATGGAAGAATGTGGTTAGGAGCAAAGCAACGCCCAACGGCCCATACGGGAAATTGACATTCGGGCTGGTTTGTATACGGACAGGGCCCGGTTTCAGAAGCACTTCAATTTTACGCAAATTCTTTTTCTTCGACAAAAAAAGTTTGCCACGTGGACGTGAACTCCTCAACCTACTCCCTCTGTCCCTAAAAAGAACGCCACCGTGGGATGCGTCTTGTAAGTTTGACCCAATTTATAGAAAATACGTGCAATATTTAAATTTTCAAATAAATTTGTTAAAAAACTAGACTTGAAGATCTTTCCGATGATGCTAATTACTTAGCACAAATGTTTTTATATTTTAAAAATAAAATTGTCGGTATTTGTGTCTCGGGAAGCACGGTGATAATCTTTTAGAGACGGAAGGAGTATATGTTATTGACTGTCAGTCAGTCTCTTGTCTCAGCATTAAGTAATCGGTCTCCACCAACTACTGTTGATATGCACCTTTCAACCAAAAATGTTTAGCACTTGGAATCCTAGACCTTGGAAGTTTCGTTGATTCAGAACTCAGAAGCTTGTATTTTAATTATCTTTCATGGGGGGAAAAAATAGTGACTACTCTGAATGCATAACTGTTTCTCATTTTTAAGTTTTTTTTCTTTTCTCTGCGGAGCTTGCAACCTGTACGCTCAGTAGTAGAAATGGTGCCGAATGTTTCACCTAGGCCCTAGTCTTCACGTACAAGTCGGAATAGTCCACTAATATTACACAATGTTGCATGAGACCAATGAACCAGATTGTTTAATCAAACTTTTGGTGGAAGAAAAGGGAAAAAGGTTACACTGATAGCATACTCTCACCTTATTTTCCTTTTGCTATTTTTGTTACAAAAGCTATTGAACGGGTCCCACCTTTTGTTGGTATGGTACATCAGATGCATATTTCGTAGAGTAGTGATAAATAAACAAGATGCGCTGCACCTTCTTTTTGTTCCCCTGAAAGCTCTGTGAGCTATAAACTGGTTTGGTTTTCAGAGTAGCTAGACGAGGTGAAAACGATAAAATGCTCTGCATCAAAAGCCGGCCCGAAAGCAAAAATTCGCCGCGAATCCTGAAATAAAACTCTCAGCTAGCATATTCTCGCTGCTCGGTGCCACGCAGTAGGTGAAACGTAAGAACGAGAGACCCGGTAAGGTGGGGTGAGGTGAGGTGAGCGTGCGGCGGCACCTAACACTAACATCAAATGCAAAGAGAAAGAGCGATCGAGCTGCCACTTGACACGTACGACGGCCGGCACGGCGTCACACAAAAAACAAACCCGCCCTCGAATGGACGGCCCAACGGCGGCGCTAGCTCACCGCAGCAGTCCGCGCAGGGCAAGCGGCGAGAGAAAATTTCGCCGCCGCCGCCGTTGGCATAACCACATCAGCCAAGTCAAGGCCGCCGAGCTGGATCCATGCATGGAGCGAGCGATTCAACGAGGTCCACCGCGTTTTTTTTTCTCTCCTCCCAGACAGAAAACGCCAGCCGAACTATGTCATGTGCGGTGCGCGGCGTACTACGCGTCGACGCGCCGTGCGAGTGCGACGTGAGCCCTGTGTGTGTCACCGTGTGCGGTGCGGCACACGGAGTTTGTTGGGCGCGCGCGGGTGAGTTGGATGATGATCTGGTGGCCGTGCGCGTACAGCGTGCTTCCATCCAAATTTCCAAGCTAGTAGTACATATTGCTGGCCAGGGTACAGCTAGACATGAACCGCGAGGATTCCATAATTTGGAAATGGACTAAGGATGGAGAATACTCTTCAAAAAGCGCGTACCGGATACAATTTGAAGGGACTTACAGCAAGCTTAAACTAACGCCAATTTGGAAGGCGAGAGCGGAGCCAAAATGCAAGTTCTTCGCATGGACCCTACTTCACAACAAGATCTTAACGGCAGACAACCTTGCAAAGAGACACTGGCAAAATGACCCAATATGTAAGCTCTGCGGGGTGGCACCGGAAACACCCGCACATCTGTGTAAAGACTGTGGATTTACTAAGCAAGTTTGGGACATTATTAAGGGCTGGCTGAACCTTTCGATCCTAGACTCCGTAAGCAGTACGGGTTCCATACATAAGTGGTGGAGAAGGTGCCGGGCGAAGTTTGATAAGCCTCAGAAGAAGACGATTGACGGAATAATGATTTATTTTTGGTGGAATA
This sequence comes from Hyparrhenia diplandra, assembly GCA_015847255.1. Lineage (NCBI taxonomy): Eukaryota > Viridiplantae > Streptophyta > Magnoliopsida > Poales > Poaceae > Hyparrhenia > Hyparrhenia diplandra. Next base: position 120,571 of record JADLZK010012022.1, on the reverse strand, counting down.
TTTGGAAGGAGAGAAATCGAAGGACTTTCCAACTTAAATCCCTTCAGCCACATCAAGTAGCGTTATTGTGTAAAGATGAAGTTCTACTGTGCCAACAGGCAACAAGACAGCACACAGCGGGTCACGCGACAGGTCAAACAGGGCATCAACGGTAGTTGGCCAAGTCCAGTGTATAACCGAGTAAGCGTTGCGGTTGAGTCGATGTTGCTTTGTTTTAGTGGGTGTTCTGGTAGCAGTGCTGGTTGCGTTTTCAGTTTGGGTGGCACCTTAGTGGTTGTTTGTAAAGGAGAGTTCCTAGGTCAGGTTGCGGTGCCCACCCTGATGAGGTTGTATTTACGGTTGTTTTGTTTTTGCTTTCTATCGTCTAATATATCTCGGCAAAAGCTTTTTGCCGCCTTTCTAAAAAAAAAAAAAAAAAAGTACATATTGCTGGTTCACTAGCTACTGGCCGGCTTAGACGGAAGCACGCATAGAGTTATTTAATCCTAACCACCGCTTTGCGTGTGCTTAAATAAATCGTTAATAAACTTGCACCCAACGAACAGAGCGTCGGTGCACGAGGGCCTCGCCGGGCGATGGACACGAAACCTCAATCAATATCATAATACGCGGGCAAATATGAAAGCGAAGCGCGAGAAACCAGCTCATCCTCCGCACACATATGCATATAGTGTTGCGATCCAAGGAAGATCAGCTCCGGCTTTTGGTTTTAGTTTCCTGCTAGTCAGGGGAGTCTTTGATAAAACAAATCCCAGGTCAATTATAGTATATACTAGTTGTACGTACTTTTTTTTTGTGAACATACAGTACGTACCTATAGCCTGATGCGGACTGCTCTGCAGCGTCACGGCTTTTCCCTTCGCTCGCGACCGACAGAACCGGAGGAAAAACCGCGTTAATTAGGCGAAGAGCAAGAAACGTTTCGTGCATGGCCGCCGTGGGGAGGGGGCATATGATTGTTGATCATCCCTGTGTATTTTTCTCCTGCGGGAAAAGGACGGAATGGTTGGTACGTTCCATGTGCTCAGCAGGAAACTGACTGACCTCGCAATCGCAGCCTCCGGCGGGGAGGGGCTAAACGAATCGCCCGGCCGGCTGGTGGACCTAGCATCCAAACAGCCGGAGCGGCCGGGGCTGGGGGGTTCGTCGGAACAGTGTCGGTTTTGTTTTTGTGTCCACTGGTTGTTGTTTCCATTTCCCTGTTGGGTTTTGTTTGGGTGGCGGGTTCCATTCCATGGTAACCAACTTGTTGCTTCATCTGCAAGATGCACGACGAAACGGGGCTGCTAGCAAGGTGCTATCGCTGTGGAGTTGCGATGGATGTCCCTCAGCACCATTTAGGGTAGGCCACTACTAGCTTTAGAGTTTAGGGTGCCAAAGGAAAGCATGGGGGGAAAAGGTGGTCGCTTTTTAATGGCAAAGTTGTTGTTCATGAGCGGCAAGGCAAATGCGAATGATGAATCGCTGACGAACATTGAGCAAAGCGAGATGTCAGATGATTCAGTTTCCTTTCCTTTTTTCCCCCTTGGGCGAGTTGGGGGGTTGGTGCATTGGGCGGGACGAGAATCGTATACTCCTACTCGTCACATGCATGCTCTGTCATTCCCTGTGGTGGATTATACACAGTCCGCGTGATGGTTGAAAAACACGTGCCTTTTTAAGCTCACTGATGACTGACAACATTCGGGGGTCAGTACCCAGCCGGTTGCTGCCAATCAGCTTCAGCTCGGAGGGCTGATGAGCTGAGACAAAGCGTTCACGAGTGCCCGGCGCTGTTTCCGCCAGTTTCCGCCGCCGCGGGACGCCGGGACCGCAGGCCGCCGCAGCAGAACAAGAAGAAGACGACTGTCTCAGCTCGCAGGGAGAAAAGAAAAGCGCTCGCATCGCACATCGACACGGGTGCCGGTCAGAGTCGGAGGCGATGACACACATCAGAGATCAGATCAGACACCAACTGGAACCCACCAAAAGAGGGCCTCAACCACCATAGAAGCTCCGACCCCGACGCTAGCTAGTGCTTCTGGATTCTACTCCCCGGATCCCCACCCAACCGGCCGGCCGGCACCTGCCGCTGCTGCCCACTAGCGCCCCCGCCAGCCAGACCGCCACCGTCTCTCACCAAACACTAAAAAAGTTGACCCGGTTTCAACCGTGCCTGGAAATTGTCTCGTTGCCTTACTACTCAATCACATTGTAGTAGTGCAGTCCCTAGTAGTCTAGTACGCATGTATAGCACCAGATCGATGAGAATGATCAACCACTATCTTTATCTAGATATGTCAAAGCTCAGACTGTATGCCAGGTACTGTGAGTACTGTGTGCTTTACGACAACAGGATAGTCTCATCGGTGCCGTCTGAGTTTTTCAGTGAGGTAACAGTACTGTGTGGGAGTTGAGGTTAAGGACGTGTTTAAAACTTAGGAATTTCATAGGGAGTTAGTGTAATTTCATAAAAAAAAAAGAACAAAAACATAATTTTTTTTCATGTGTTCCAAATAGGGTCCTAGGCCATGATACTCGCGCTACAACGAACTGAACGAGTCTTGGCTGAGTGTAGAAGCGAATATTGTGCGATCATGACTTTATTATGATTTTGGTAAGCTCTCTGCGCTTCCGGCAAGTATATTTATGTTTAGAGCTCTTCTTTACAATACTTGAAATTGCCTCTCATTGCCTCCTATTGCCTCCACAAAATAGCATTTTTTGTTGATTTAGGGTAATAAAGTAATTTTGCATATTCCCTATCCCCACCCGCCCGGCGCCCTTTCCCGACCCGACCGACCCGACCGGAACCCCGACCCGCACCCGACACCATCCTCTCGCCTCGCCCCTCGGCGATCGCGACACCGCCGCCGGCCGCCGCCGCCCCGACGTCGCCGGATCGAGGGAGCCCATGGCTGGCGCCGCCTCCGTCGCCAAAGCCACCACCGACTAGATCGAGGGATCTCGCCGAACAGCACCCGCTCGGCCGCCAGCGCAACGGCCGCCCTCGCGGGTTCCTCCGCTGGCTCGGCGCGAGCGGGCGCGCTTAGGCGCGCCGTGGCGCCCAGCGTCTCCGCCGAGGGCGCGGGCGAAGCGGCCGGCGGGCACCGGGCGGGCGCCTCAGCCGAAGCGCTGCCGAGGAGGCCGCGGCCGCGGGCGCGCCAGCGCAAACCGCCTCGTCGTCCCGCCATTGCGAGAGCCCTACAGTACTTGACCAAGATTCGTGTCCATGATTCAACCTCCGCACCTTCAAAACTTTCGATTTAGACATCCGATGATCATATATATCTCATTAGGAAAATCTTGTAGAGTATCGGATGCTTCATAAACACTCTACAACGCAATTTCTCGAAACCAATACTACATGAGCCATATAGCAAGCAACTATTATTGCATATAACATGTTTAGTTCACTTGAGTTGTTAGTGTTACTGAGAGGAAATGGGAAATTGTTTGATAAAACAATATACAACTAAGACTAATACTACTTCGATGAAAGATACCATGGGTCCTATTCTATGTAAATTTGTCAAGTGCCAAAATGTATTCTACCTTAAGGCTTATACAATTTAGGGCATGTTTGGATCTCCTAGGTATTATTAGAATCGATTCTTGATAGTAATCAGAGAATTTGGATTCCTCGGATTAAAAATAAAAAGGTATTTTTGGATCCCGGATTATAGACAGAGATTATATATGGTGGAAGGTGCTTCACATCTGTAAATAGCATGGTGGGAGGTGCTTAGCCGGATCTCGTGGTTGGATAAAAATCTGAATCCACTTGTTTGGGTCTTATTCTCATAATTTTTAGAGATCCAACAGCCCTTAATGTGAGTGTGTTGAAGCTAGCAACGCTCCATGTCATATGGTTTATAGAACGATTCTAACCAACATTGCGGTTTGACTTGCCATTTATGGAAACCACAACACCACACATCCGCACAAAACCAACCTAGTTCCTACATCTATATGAATGCGATCTTCTCGGGGCATGAACCTTGCAAATAACATTTAGACACGCTAAACTTGAACTCTAAAGATTCAATGATCAGCAAAAAAAAATATAAAAGCCAGCTTACAAGTTACAAATAGAACTTCTAGCAATATATGATCAAGGAGGATTGATCAAATTCGTGCCGAACAATTACATTTCCCAGTTGATACTGTGTCAAATTTTAGCAACCATATAGAGTAGTAGTTTTTGATGTCATCCTCACATGAATGAGCTACCAGCCACTAAGGCAAAGCACTGATAAATTTTTGACGTTTCTTCTTTTAAGAATTTGTTTTGCATTGTGTGTGTCCGAACTCAATTGTTCAGTTTTATTCAATTTCTTTCACTTTATCTTGCATCCGAAATAGCGGCCGCCTCTCAAGTTTAATTGAATTATGGTCGATACATTTTATCAAGTCTATAACTTTTTGTCTCGGCTATGGTGGCTTCCTCTCGGTGGAACTTGCGAAACTCAACTTCCTCTTATGCTAAATGAAAGATTAAGTACGTAATACGCTTGTTTGGTGAAGATGCCGGATGCGACAAATGACAACGAAGATGCTTTATTTGGGTGTGCATTGCGGGATGGTGAAGACATGTCAATGTAGTGATGTGTGCTTTCTGCGTGATTTGAGACGAAATACCTTGTAAACGAAAAGTCCGAATTTCTTGTAGAATTCAAATTGGCAATGTAGTGCTCTCTACCCGAAGTTGTGGCGAAATGCGAAATGCCTAATATATCTGCACTTCTTGCAAAATCCAAATTCAGAAAAATTAGGTTTGGAGAGGTAATCCCTAGCCGCATTGTCAACCATTCCATCATATTCCCATTGCATTGCATCCACGAGCTCATGATTCCCCGTCTGCGTCGCCCTGCTTCACGTTTTGCCCACAAACACAAAAAGCAGCAAGAACGCAAGCAAGCTCTCTGTCGTCACAATTTCAGGGCACCACACATGCCTCGCCGCTGATCCGGCACAATTGGGATTCGAGCACGCCATGGCCTCTATGTAAATGTGCAAACCGACCGAAAGAATCAAATATGCGTGTGTCCCGCGGCGCCGTCCGCTTTTGGGCCACTGAAAGGCCGGTGCAGCCCAGACCACGTTGGCTACACGCTTCATTCTCCACCATTCATGAAATGAATTTTGTCGGTATCACCTAAACACACAAAGAGTGAGAGGAACAAATTAAAACGTTAGCCCTCCCCACCTATCGAAAAGCACCTTACTAGCACAATGGTATTACGTCTTGACTTTAACCAACAAATTGTGCTCGAACCTTATGGGAGGCATTATTTTTTTTTACTCTTTTTTCTTCTTTTGCTATTTATATCACATTTCCTTTTTTTTTTTTTTTACTTTTTGGTGTGTGAGCATGGTAGTAATATTCTAATGAATTTGTAAATGTGGAACTACACATCTCAAACATTGAATTACATGTCTCACTTTACATTGAGTATATGTCGACATGTATGCTTCACTAAGATGTGTATCATCACTATCTCCAAATCATCTCAAACTTTTAATAGGGTGTTCATGGATCCAAATTAAGATGTTTGTGTGTATTTGTGTAATTTTCGTGAGCAATTTTACCTATTATTGTAATTATTTACTGATTTACTAAAGAATAAATGTTAAAATACCCTAACGTAGCTAGAAAAATATAAAAATCTTTGCATGGACACACTATTTTGGTGTATAGTCATGAGAAAAAAAGTTTTAATGGATTCGACAAAGTGGCGGTGCACATCCTCACAAAGGCATATATGTCTCACTACGACCAATGTGACTATGCGAGAGATGTCGTCAAATGTGAGATATGTGTATCACCACTTTATTCAAATCATCTGAAACTTTAATAGGGTGTTCATGGATCCAAACAAAGATGTTGTGTGCTTTTGTGTAATTTTCAGAGCAAGTTTACCTATTATTGTAATTATTTATTTATTTACTACGTAATAAATGTTAAAATACCGTAACCTAGGTAGAAAAATCTAAAAACTTGCATGGATACACCATTTTGGTGTATAGTCCTGACAAAAAAAGTTTCAATGGATTCTAACAAAGTGGTGGTGCACATCCTCACAAAGGCATACATGTCTCAAGATTTACTAATGTGATTATGTGAGAGATGTCGTCACATGTGCTATACGTGTATCACCACTTTGTTTTCAAATCATCTCAAACTTTACTACCATGTTTATGGAGCCAAAATGAGGTGTCTATGCAAAAAAAAAAAAAAAAAAAAATTAAAGAACATGGAGAAAAAAAAAAAAACAACGAATTTAATACAAACAATGTTAAAAAAAATATGGGCGTAGCATGGTTCGAACACAGAGCCAATGGTTCATAGTCAATTGGTCTAACCATCGAGCTATTGAAGTATTTTTGATATGAACCGAGAGCGAGTTTATTTGAAACAAAGATATGGACGGCCCAACGACGCGAGTGCCCATTTACGCCTCCCGTGCCCAATTGTCGAGCCTCGCTTCACTCGGGGCCGCATCATTTTTGGTACGCTTTTGGAGCATAAGATCGCATCATTTATTCTTTACTTTCGGTCTTGCACGATTATTAGATTGCTCGCTTCGTATCACAAAAAAAAAAAAAAAAAAAAACTTTTGGAGCAATGAGCACGCAGATGCGCAATGCAAGCTGCGCGAAGCACCCAAGGTGAAAGGATATACGGAGTACATGCCGTAAATTCAGACTCGGACACCTTATTATCAAGACACGCATGACATTACATACATAGTACGGAGTAATAACTAGCTTTAAGCCCGAGGACAATCAAACAGCCCATTCACATCAGTAGCTAAGCTATAGTTTTTGGTCACCGGACTCGATACGTAAACTCGACAATCTCAGTAACACCCAAAGATTCGATCACAAATAAAGCCTCTTTTGGTCCACCATGGAGTAAGTTCGGACTGAAGGTTGAGACAGAAAGCAACCGACTATCCAAGCGGTTGCTTTTCCGATTCGAGCATTGCGAGTTGGGTGATGCCGCAACCTTCTCATGATCATGAACTTTGTGGAACTTCTTGTGGCTTGCCAATCCTTTGTTTGGATGTGAAGACCTTGCCACGAGCTTGCAAAATGTCGTGGGTTTCGTCACCTTCACCACATGTGAAAGATCGATGAACTTGAGCTTCACATCAGAGATGTGGCTCTCTCGGCATCATAGCATAGCAAAAGGAGCCGGATCGCAACAAAATGTCGATAAGAAAATCAGTTTACTCAATATATTGTGTTATGTCGTAGCTATGTTTCAAACAATGAGAGATAACAAATGCGGTTTTCCATTCAAACCATAGAATAAAACTTGGTGAAATCTCAAGCCAATCTACTATCGTATAAGCGAAAGTCAAAGGTCCCGACATGGTTATGCATAGCAAAGAAAGAGTAAGCTCCAAATTTTACAAATGCAAAGTCGAGAAACCATCTCATCGCGGCACGAAGCCATCTCTATTGGATATGTACCAAACTCGTTGAGAGCATCACAAACAATCTATAAGAAAGGACAAATGGAACTACTGTCTACACAAACATCTCATTGTGCTCCCCGAGAGGCTTAATGAAACAATGTAATACCACAAATTAGATGCCTAATAAAATCACACATGTCCACATTTCGATGAGTAATTGTCGTGGTTCGGATCATCAATTTGCGTAGAGTGGTCCAAAACAACATAGTAATAGGATTGCTTCAAAGAGCTAGGCATCCTCGGGACAAGAACTCGAACACAATCTTCCCAGTTTTGCAAACATCCAACTACGCTTATCTATTATGGATCGATCAGATAGCACATGTTGAATCATATGTACTCCTATGAACTCGACCGAGGAACACCACTTAGGAGTCCAATCAAATACCACGAGGTGTTTGCCGAAATCACAGGGACGCATAGTGTGAGTACGAAACTACTCTCTACACATTGCATTATTGTTCGAGATCTTAGCACTTGCATTGTTAGCATCTAAATTACAGTACCTTATTTGTGGGCTTCAACGACATATCCAATATAACGTAACATTCAATGACGTAGGCGATTGACGATGGAGGAGCACGCGTCCGGTGTGGAAGTGGGGAGGGGGATTCGCACTCACCGGTCAAGCACGGGCGCGCGAGGGAGCCTCGCCGGAGCCGGGCGTCGGCGAGCCCCAAGGCGGTGTGGAGACGAGGGCGGGCCCGCACCACGACGACCGTGGGACGACGTCGCCGATGTGCCCGTGGCGGTCGCAGCGCCTAACCGCTGCGTCCTCGCGGCGGCGGCGGTCGGCTCCCGCTCGGCCTCCCGCCCGCCACCTCGCCGAGGCCCGCCGTCGCCTCTCCCGCGAAAGTGCTCGCGCGCGCATCGAGAAACGAGCGGCGGGCGGCGCTCGGGCGCGGCTCCGCGACTCGCCAACTCGCGTCGGGCAGAGGCCCGCCGTCGCCTCTCCACGCGTGCGCATCCGCTCGGCGGCCCGGAGAACAGGGCGGCGGCGGCGCTGGCGTCGCTCCCGCGACTCGCCAACCGCGTCGGGGCGAGGGCCCACCGCCGCCTCTCCCACGCGTGCGAATCCGCCGTCGGCGCCTCCGCCGCCGCCGCCCACACACCGTCGCCTCCCACGCGTGCGGAATCCGCCGGGCGCGGCAAGACGACACCGGCGGCGGCTGCCCCTCTCTACTTCTCCCCAAGCCCTCGTGGGATGCCTCGGAGCCCCACGCCGGCGGATCGGCGGCGATCCCCAACCACCCGGTGCCGCCGACTTGACGAATGACGAACCCTAGAATGAGTTACCGAAAAACAAATCCAACTAACTATAGTAGTTGTATTATCCACGCTAACTATACTAGCAAAACAATATTTTGTGTTTATGGAGTTACCATTTTACCCTTGACAAAAAAAAAAGAATTACGAGAATGCAATTACCGCCCATTCTTAATCCCTTCATTTTTGCGGAGGCAACGGGAGGCAATTTTGCTCCTATGGGCCACCGTCATAGACACAACGGGAGGCAACTTTTGCCTCTATGCCTTTGCTCTCCCATTGCCTACGGCCTTTGTAGCCGTCGGATCGGCCGCTCTCGATCGACGTGAGCCATCGAATTTTTCCCCAATTATTGTAAAAATTTCTTATGTTTAATGTGAGCAATTATTGGATTACATTGTGCTTCATGACCTTGGGGAAAGGTCTGAGAAAACAACTAGGCAGAGCGCTAGCGCAAGCACAAGGGCAGGCAGAGGAAGATAGTCGGAGCGGGGAATCTCGGTTAGAGTGGTTTGTGCAACGGAGATGGTAAAGATGGTTGGATACTAGAACGACGCATGACAGCACAAGATATATGGAAAGTAATTATCTATGCAATGTGAGATGTGCTTAAGAAAACAACTAATTATAAATCGAAGCTTGGATACTTCACGGATCTTGTTTATTTGTTTGTGATCCGAATGCACAGCCAGTGATGTTGTCTTCGTCTATTTGTTCCTGCATCAACGTAACATTTTCTCTTTTGCTAATCTTTCTTAACGAAATACTCATAAAATACTAAAGCATAGAGCAGAAATTAGTTGAATTTCAAAGAAAAACATAGGACAGAAATTTATCACGTGTTTCAAACATCAAGCGATGATACTCGCGCTACAACAAACCGAACGAAGCTTGGCTGAGTGTAGAAACGGATAATCCAAAGGATGGCAGTGGCAGTGCCATTGTAAGATATCTTAATGCATTACATGGCGTACACTAAAATACAATACTAGTACTAGCAAAGTACGGGCATGGGGAGCAAAGAGAGCCCGGAATGGGACATGTATAGCACCCCACTAGTGGTAGCGAGGCCGAGACACCACGCACGCGTCGAGCCACGGCTACGACGAAAATACACACCATGCTGCCACGCCAACACAATTAGACGTACGCTTTGGTCGGGGAAGTGTTAGCATTAGTGCGTCACTAACTCGCACGCCACACCTAATGATTGCTGCTGCTGCGTCGTCCGGGATAATAAAGGAAGAAAAAAAAAAGCGTGACACCAACACAACACCGTCCCCCTCGACCCAACCCCAGAGCGCTCCGCTTATAGCTTGCTGCCATCCTGTCCTCTCCTCTCATCTCCTCATCGCGCCGCTTCTCTTCTCCTACCACCCGGCCTCCTCTGCTCGCCACCTCCCTCCCGCCCCTTTTTAAACCACCACCACTACCAAATTTGCTTGCCTCCCCACCACCGCTTGCTGCTGCGGTCGTCTAGCTACGCTAGTTAGGCCACGCTTACATCGACACGACACGACGCCACCGGGAGTTGGAGGATCGGAGCGAGCTAGCTAGCTAGCTAGGCGTTGGCGTTGTGCCGCTGCCGCTTGTCTTCAGTGATCGATGGGGTTGTCCATGGATCACGGCGGCGCCGGTGGGCGGGGCAAGAAGCAGGCCGGGTCGCAGCTGTGGAAGAAGGCGCTGCTGCATTCCTCGCTCTGCTTCGTCATGGGCTTCTTCACCGGCTTCGCGCCGTCGTCCGTGTCCGACTGGACGTCCGCCGCGGCGGTAGCGGCGGGCCGGGTGGGCAGCAGCCACGCGGTCCGCGCGCTTGGCGGCGGCGGGGCCGTGATGAACCGGAGCCTGCTGGCTCACGGCGGCGTGGGCACCCTGATGGGCCTGGGCGACGACCCGGCGTCCCCACGGCCGCTCCTGGTGGTGGTGACGACGACGGAGTCCACGCCCGCGGCGTCCGGCGAGCGCGCCGCCGCGCTGACGCGGATGGCGCACACGCTGCGGCTGGTGGCGCCGCCGCTGCTGTGGGTGGTGGTGGAGGCCGCCCCAGACGTGCCCGCCACGGCGCGGCTGCTGCGCGGCACGGGGCTCATGTACCGCCACCTCACGTACAAGGACAACTTCACCGCCGCCGACGCCGCCGCGGGCAAGGAGCGGCACCACCAGCGGAACGTGGCGCTCGGACACATCGAGCACCACCGCCTCGCCGGCGTCGTCCTCTTCGCCGGCCTCGGTGACGTCTTCGACCTCGGCTTCTTCGACCAGCTCAGGGAAATCAGGTACAGTACCACTACCACCAGGAGCCAATAATCGTCTTTGCTGCGAGTAATAGTTAAACAAAACAAAGAAAGAGGATTAAAGCGCCGGTCTTTCTTGATGCGAGCAAGCTAAGCTAAGCTAGGCCATGGCGCTATCGCCCAAAGCACACTAGTCATGGCTGGAGCGGCTTTGCCAGGCTGTACCGAGAGCAACAGCTCACGCACAGCAGTCACCACCGCGTGCGTGCCCTGGTGTGGTGACCTCTGCGGCGGGGGCTAGTTTAATCGGCGGTGAGAATCCGGGGCATGTGATGCGAGGAGGGAGGTCGCGCGCCCTCCGGAGTCCGGCGGGCGTCCGCCATTCAAGGGTCCTTTCACTTTTAGCTGTCCACCTCAACTCCTTTTTCCGGCGCCTGCGCTGTACTGTACGACTAGTTCCCAGCTCAGATCTCGGCGTACAGAAAGACAGAGAGACAGACAGACGAGAGCACCGGCATGCATGGGCATGGCAGCTGCTTGCACTTGCGGTCCTCCTTGGCTGGTTGGCTTTGCTTTTTGTTCCCTTGCGTCCTTAATTTACTGCAAGTGTGGCGGTACAGCCGTGCGTGCTTGGGCGACATCACGACGGGTGGTGTCCGGTACGCTACCGGTTTGGTCATTGCTGGTCTGGTAGCGTAGGAGACGCCCCCAAACGCGTCGGTGAGATGATGATTGCCACCCCTCAACTAACGGCGGATCTGATAGAAATGGTGGTGGTGACCGCGGTCGCATTGCATGCCGTTGGATGCACGGCCGTTGCATGAGCCCGGCCACTGGCCGCCTCACAAAAATCCCCCTTCTCGTCGTGCCCGGTGTCCAGTAACGTTCACGTTTCTTCTGAAGTCGATGTGCCGCGGGGTGCGGCAGCTTGCAGAAATGGCTTCTATCTGCAGGTTGTTTCTCTACGCGTCCAGCGACTGATGGTCAGTAATCAGTACTCCTAGTGCTGATTCAGTCCAGTATTTAGCATGCCCAGTCGCAAAATTCACTCCTTTTCGAAATAAAATCCCTCTTCTTTCAAGTTTACTTTGCTTCAAAGCCTGCCTTTGTTGGTGGTTACCTATCATGCTATCCACTTTTCGCGATTCAAATGCATGTGTGTCCATCCAATCTGTACTGCAATTTCGCTCGCCTACCTTCTGTCTGATATCAGCACCGCCATCATCACATGATTTAACCACTGTTCTAGTTAGAGTAGTACGGACGGCTACCTACACCTGCGGCCTGCCCTATTAATAGGTGCCTCGCCTCGGTGATGTTTTTGGGAGCGGCATTAATGCTCGGTGATTAGCAGCTCAGCTTGAATTTGGCATTTGACTGCACCTTCAATTCGAAACGTACGGCAGCGTGAGACATGGACACTGCGCTAGCTGTTGTTACGTCTGTACACAGTACACACGAGCATGCGCTTCGGACGCAACTAATCACGACACGACGTGTCTTGTGAGTTCTGACGACGGTGATCGATCGAGAATCTGACGTTGTCTTTGGTCTCTGTATGCAGCGCGTTCGGTGCGTGGCCGGTGGCGGCGATGTCGCGCGACGAGAAGAAGGTCGTCGTCCGTGGCCCCGCGTGCAGCTCGTCCGCGGTCACCGGCTGGTTCTCCCAGGACTTCAGCAGCGGCAACGGCACCGCGCCGGCCACCGCCTCCACGGCGAGGCCTCACGAGGTGGACGTCCACGGCTTCGCCTTCAACAGCTCCGTGCTCTGGGACCCCGAGCGCTGGGGCCGCTACCCGACCTCCGAGCCCGACAAGTCCCAGGTCAGTCGCCGCAATCACCCTTCACGCATCGACTCTACTTACGATACGACACGCATAATGTAGACACGCATAATGTAGTGTATTGCCGTGTGCCGAATTGAAGGAACCCAGAATATAACTAGCAAGCGCTCGCATCGCCTTTCGCACGGCGCCGTGGTGGTCTGCACCTGCACGCCCTTGCGTTGCAGGCCAGGCGCCCGGGGATTTTTGGGTCAGATTGAAAGAGGGATTTCCGGCATGAAAGCGGCGTCTCGGCCATCAGCTAGTTCATCATGGTTGCTGTGCTCGTGCATGTGGCACAGGTTAGCTGTGTGGTAGGGAGGGTTCGGGGAAAAGCCGTGTCTCGTGGCCCATCTGTCCTAACTTTCCCGTGTCAAACATATCCGTCCGTGTCACCGGTGACAGGCCCCTCTGCCCCTCATTTGATCAAGAAGATTAGTTAGTTGCCGGTTTCTTGTAGCAAATGGCCGGCGTGGGTGTCGGTAGCCGGTATACAGTGCAGGTGCAGCAATGGACAAAACAGATCGAATCCCAGAGGATCTGGAGACGGCATTTGCAAATGCCAAATCGTGCTTATATTTTTGTTTAGTATTATATCCCGGTGCGTTGGACTGGTTTGGTGCGGTAGGAGGACGGGAGGGGTCCATGGATGGCTAAGTAGGATCTGTGCAGCCATGATGAAGTCCTTTGCAAGGCAAACTCTGTTGGTGGGCTGTGGCTTGGCTAGTTGTAGTTGTCGCAGTAGGACACTGGCCCTTTAAAAATAACATTTATTTTAGGTTTATTATAGGGTTACAATTGACTGTTGATCTTTCTTGATCTAACAACTAAAGCGGCCTGTTTGTTGTGATGATCAATCATCCAAGACTGCGTTCATTGCTCCTGTGTGACGCTAAAAGAAATCATGACTCCATGCTTGAGAAGTCCAAGATCACTTGCCTGACATGTCTTTGGCTGCGTCTACTGTCTGTCTTTCAGGACTCCATGAAGTTCGTCCAGCAAGTGGTTCTTGAAGATTTTAGCAAGGTGAAGGGCATTCCTTCCGATTGTTCAGAGGTCATGGTATGGCATGTCGATTCAGCCGCGCCTTCTTCCTCGTCTTCGCAACCATCTATGCACAACAAGAGAAGATAGAAAAGGCAGCTGAAGTATAGAAGAGAACCGACGAGCTGGAGGACGGCCGGAGTGGTGTACTACATTGTACATGCATGGCTACACCATTAAGATGTTGATTGTCCTGCAAGATGGCAGAAAAGAAGGAAAAAATTTTGGTTTTCTCACCAGAGGATGGATCAACCTCTGACCCCACTTCTCCATCAAATGTACAATTTTTCACTATTCTTTTTTTTCTACAAAATTGTGATATATGTATAATTTCTTCTTTTCTTTCCTTTTTTTTTATTCAAGAGGGTTTAGGTGAATACATACATAATACCCCTTGAAGTGTCTCTCAAGGATGTAATGGATAGAAGGCAAGCTGAAAATCAACTTAACAATGATGATACACATCATATTCTCTTTTGTTCACAAGTTACTCCAATGCAATGCAAGGTGTCCAATTCGCAGAAGGGAATAGACACCTGTGCTGTACCAAAAACTAGCATGCTTCAGAAGCACACAAAACTATGGCATTGTTCTTGGTGGTCCCTGTGCCCGTTCGTTAGGGACTCTTGAGTACCATGGCATGGCTGTTGTTGGCCCATCGCCATCGTGCGGGAAATTAACTATAATGGTGAGGGCTAGGAATTACGAACTGATGTGGATTGAACACATGCTTTTGAAAAAGGAAGCTTCAACAGTCTACCTGCAACAAGCGGCCATTATGGATTGGAACGTAGTAGTCTTGTACTATAATCTGCAGGTGTCATAGGACGATCTTTTTTCCCAGCCATCTTGTCGCCGACACTATTGCAAATTGTATGAGCCTGTTGCCATGACTTTCATCTGCAGTAACGGGTAACAGACATGCTGGATGTGTTTTTGTCATGTCTAGCAGATAATCCATGATCAATTACTTGTTTAGAACCTGAGTCTAAGGGAAAAAACAAAAATTCTGCATCACCTGGCAAATGTTTCGTTTCTCTCTTCTGTGGAGGGAGCAGTGCCTTTTCCATTGGTTCTGAACTTCTCGCTGCCCTGTGGTATGAAAATCTGAGGAACTGCATCTCCACAGTCCAAAACGACAGTAGTAATGCCGTTGTGTGACGTAAAGCGTAGTCTAATCTAATGCTGCGGTTTTTACATGATCCTGTACTTATGTCAGTTGTTCTTTGGCGAATGGGCGTGGTCTGTACTCTGACGATCTCTTTGTTGTCTAAACTGTATCTCTGATTACATATACGCAAAGTCCCAACAGTTTTTGTGCAAGCTATCTCTTCGCAAGCACAAGCTCTGAATCGCACACGCATAGAACCATTTTTCACATTTTAGTTTATTATATAGCGTCTCCGCTTGATTATCGTGGATTCCAGCTCGGATTACTGAGCTGTGAGCATCGATTCGACATCCATGTATCTTCACATTGTGGAATTTGTGCCCCATGTCGCATTGCAGTATTCAGCAGGTCGCAGCCGGCCTGCCCCCTGCTTGCAAACGCTGTTGAATCGATCAGTGAGCCCAAGAGGCCTTCTGACAAGCCCCAGCGTCCCCTCAAGAGCCTTCATGTTGTAAACAATTTTTTTAAGAGGTTCAGACCCGTTTGACATGCACATTAGGTTATTATATATGGAACATTGCACGATAGCAGAGAGCCTTTTTTTCTCATCACAAAATAAACTAAAAACCGGTGTAGTAGCTCCAGTTCTGGACCCGAAAAACCCTACCAAAGGGACCCTTAATTCCATTGATCAAGTATCTGTTGGGGGTCAGTTCCAACATGCCGCATAAATTTACATTCAACCACTAGTTTAACCGTTGGGAGATGAGCAAGTGACACAAACAGACCTTTGTATCGTTACTTAAGTTTGTCAAAGTGATGAAACCTATGCAATGAAGTGCAGCTTTCAAGAACTGATTCGGACTTGTACTTTCGAAGAGGAATACTCAGATACAAGGTCATTTCTTTCCTGTAAATTGGCTTTGTTAATACAGGACTATGCTGCAAAGCATTGTTCCTTGTCTACGCCACATGGTTTGCTGAAACTCCCCTGCCTCAATCAGCTTGGAGCTTTGCCTCACCTGCTTTCTCAGCTTCATTCAACACAAAGTTCTTCAGTGATTCCACATCCCTAGGTCCTGCAGTAGCATGGGTGAATCCAGTTTTATGTTAATGTCAGTACAGAATACTGTCAAAGGAACCAAACAAAAAGGAATATGTTCACATGCAAAAGCACCGTAACAACATAAAGATACAAAGGACAAGTAGAAACCAAAGTAGGGAAGAAACAAACATAATTGTCAGTTACGAAGCACAGAATTGTTCTCCAACAAAAAAATATGGCATGTATATGTTAAATGTAAGCTAGCAGATCCATGAATGTAAATGGTGAACTCTGAGTATTGGGTGATGAACAGCAATGCAAAAATGACAATCACATATAATCAGCATTGGGGAATGGTCCAAACTCTGAAAGATATGAATTCGATAGAAAGTAGTAAGTAGCTACATATGCTGCTTGTAGGCAACAACTCCAACAATACAGTACCATCACATTCAATGGTTACAAAGAGTTCAGCAACATAAGTGATATTCATTTTAATAGTAATCAGCATGACCAATAAACAGCAATTTACAGAGTTATGATATATGATATGTTCTTCTCATCATTCAGTTATATGTTGCTATTGCTTCTGATATTAAACCTAACCATATCTGCACCATGATTAGTGGATTTAGGGCACTTCTTCGTAGAAGAGGTGACCTAGTGATCTAAAAGTAAAATGTCCATGGAACAGTAGTGAGCACTTGTCTAATATACAAATGGTTTAAATTTCAAATTCGATTTCAGATCAATTTACAAAGATTGTAGACTTTGAGATCCTACTCTCACTTTAAGTATAATGCATAGATGCTTGTAAGGAGTGGGCCAAAATTAGAAGAGCAAACATGGTTTTAAGTTGGAATGTTTGCCTAAAAGTATGGTGAACTGGTGAAACAAAGTTTACCTTTTATATTTTGCTACTTCTTCGCCTTCATAAAACACCTTGAATGTTGGGTAGGAATGGATATCCACCTTTGAGCATACTGGTTTGCTGACACCACAGTCAACTTTCCCTATCTCAATTTCATCCTCACTTTCCATAACCTTTCCCAGGTCCTCCCAAAGTGTTCCAAGGTTCTTGCTGCAAAGGCACCCCGTAACAAATCAACTTCATGGCAATACAAAAACTATATTCCCTCCATTCAAAATTCTAAGATGTTTTGGCTTTTCTAGATTCATTCATAGCTTGTTCATAGCTTTTGCTATGAACTTAGATATACACTGAGTCTAGCTGCACAATAAAAAGCAATGAATCTAGAAAAGCCAAAGGGTCTTCTAATTTGTAATGGAGGGGGTACATGATAAGCCAACACCCATCAAACCCCTATGAGAAGCATGTGTTACCAGTGTTTACACCAGGGGACGCAAAATTGCACAAACCACACTGTGTCCTTTTCCTTTATCTAAACAAGAGAGAAATATCTCAGAATCAAACTTGATTGACTGAAACAAATATACAAACATACAGGAGGTCACACTAGCATTGTCTGGCTTTTGTTTAACTAAGCCTGCGAACTCTAAGAATGTAATCCTGTAAGCTATATCAATATCCTCATGAGAAAGTAGTAATACTAACTAAATAATAGATTTGAACTCGTGCACTATCTATATCAGGATATCAGTTAAGAGGACTGCAAAAATTACGATCCATCCGTTTAATAACGCCGAGTGGCAACTTAGCAATTATGAACTGATCGAAGTGAAACCATTGAACGATTTGGCATACAACTGCCAAATCTCGCTCCATGACTAAGCACGTCGATCTGTGCGGCGTGGCTAATTCTTGGGTCCATCAACGCAACACAGAAAAAAAAGTATCCGTGCCAAGTATCCCCGACTTGAAGGTAAGGCGGAGGAAAGAGAGACCGAGAGAAGGGGTTACCTTGTCGGAGAAGGTCTCTTCGGTGAGGGTGATGACTTCGGCGCTGGAGCGCAAGGTGAGTAGAACGAGAACGGTGAGCAACGCCAACAAGAGGTGGATCGGTAGGCGCCCCCGTCGGGAAGCGCCTAGATCCATGGCTTCGGACGGACGGCGACGACAGCGACGGCGAGGGGAGAAACAGGGGAAAGAAGAGAGGTGGGGTGCGAGTAGTGAAGTCGATGATGACTTGGTGTTTGTTGGGCCGTTATGGGCTGACAGATACGACGCCTTTATCGTGTGAACTTCAGGGCCTCCTCAGTGTCTTCGTGAGTGCAGCCCAGTTCGCGTTATGGCAGGTTTTTTTTAAACAAGACTCGTCAGACGCTTTTGATGGCTTTCTGCAATTCTGCGGACTCTGCTCTCTCCTCTGTTCATTCACGAGACCCCCGCCCGCCCTGGTGAACGGTGATGATGCACTTGCAGCAGCAGAGCACGGCAGGACCGCGAGAATTTCACAGGCTGCAACGACCGAGCGAGCAGAGGGGCAGAGGAGGGCATATTCGATTATTCCCTTCCCGTCAGACACAGCGAATCAATCAGCTCACCGGGCGGTCCGCCGGTTCGCCCCGGCTGCTGACGGCTCTTGCCCGGGCGCACCGTGCTCCGTGGACCAACTTTTCTTCGCAGGCCGCAAGCAAAACTGCAAAAGGAAGAGACAAGAAAGGAAAGCTGCAGTGCACCGACCGAAGTTTTTGTTGATCGGCAGTCAGGCAGACACCGCTCATTGCATACTCCGAGCCTACCGAAGCACTCATCCTGCTAGGCTGTTACGGTGCCACACCTCTATCGTAGGAGTAGAGTATCATCTCTTCAACAGTTGTGCTACAGTACGTATCTTACAGGTCCAATGGTCCAGTGCTCCGTCATCCACGTTGAACTGGAGTTTGTTTACTTCCCCTGATCAGCCGGAGCGTACTCCATCTCCATGTGAATGTGTGATTCTCGGTGCAGGTGGACCTTCAATTTGCATCATAACAAGGGCTGTCATCGCAGTTGAGGACCATCCGGCTACGGCAATTGCACGACACGGGCCCTGGCGACCCAGACCATGCAGCAGGCGGAACAAGTGACCACACGCCACCTCTCTACCGAGTTCAGAAGATCACGGAAGAATCAAATCAAACCGTTGGGGGCTTTAATTAGCTACCCAACACATTCCACCATGTTCCCCCACGGCCACGGGCCACGGCACCACGCCGTCGTACGTGCTTTCGCAGCGGCTTCTCCTTTTGTCAACCACCCAACGCACGGCCACGTTCCGCGCCGCCCGTTCGCCGGCCGAGTTGGGTTGGTTGTTATTACTACCACCACTACGCCTTTGCATGTCACCTTATCTCGACCGATGATGAGTCGGTGACGGTGACGACGTCTCGGTCTCGCTGGCTGGGCATCCTCTCTTATCTAATCCGTCCTTTTCTTGCGCGAAATCAAAGACGCCACAGGACTAAATGATCCAGTGATGACTCATCAGCGGCCCCATGATGGATTGATGGGGCCCACGCACGGCCTGTTATCATGCATTGCCGCCTCACGATTCTTGGATGGACGCGCTTGCTCTCGACCCCTCCGTTTGTCCTGGACAGCTCACTTCTTGGTTCTAGAAGCAAAGATCATATGCAAAACGAATAATAAAGATACTACTCAACTTGCCTTTCTTTCTACTTTTCCTTTTTTTTTCTTTTCTTTTGCCGCATTCAGTGTCATGGACAATTATCATCCAGAATCCAGCTTTGCATCGTAATCTCATCGGCGTTACTCTATGGGAAACTGATACCCACGCCGTCTCTGTCTTGGAATTTCGCCGGAATATTAAGATGGTGCCTGGTGTGGTGGACCAGATTCTCCCTTTGAGGGCTGAGGCACGTGGCAATGATTCATCATGCATGGTTCCTTTGTTTCATTGATATACCATGTGCAGCACTTTCCTCTCGATTTTATTTACTGGAGTAGTCTCTATAATCTAGTTTATAAAGGCATTTCTACAAACTTGACTTTTGATTTTGTAATCAAATGTAACATTCACCAATTATAAGTTTATAGTCATGAACAATTACAATATAAAATAAGTGAATTTCAAAGTGTGATTAAAAAAGATCGTGCCATGTCAGAAGACGTCTTATAATGATTACAAAAATGTGTTATTGTGCTTGCAAAATATAGCGAAGATGATTCATGTGGAGCAAAACGTATTACCTCATCCTAAAATATGACCATATTTAGTCTCAATAAGATAAGATAGGTTAAGGAAAAAGATAGAACAACATAAGATATAACTACATCTAGCATTTAGGGGTGTTTGGTTGGTGCCACAAATTGCCATGACTAAACTTAAGTAGTTGCCAATCTGTGGCTTGCCACAATGTGTGGCAAAAAACTAACATGTTTGGTTAGTAACTAAGGTTAGGAAAAACAAGTCCTGACTGCTGTTTGGATTACTCCTAAAAAAACATGGCAAAAAAATATTTGTAGCTAGAATTGAGTGAAGAATAGCTGAATGTCATTGGTGGTAAGCACTCATTTGTCACAAGATAATCATTTCAACAACAACAATAATAATATAGTGAACACCAGCATGGCAGTGACAAATAAATGACTTAGGCTCAAATAAGATAATAGAAGCAAATACATATAGAAACGTCACACACACACACACACACACACACACACACACACACACATAGAAGCAAATACATATACAAGCAAGTCAACAAGAAAGCTACAGGAAGAAATATGCGACGACGGAGGAGAGTAGCACGATGATGACGATGTGCGACCCCGAGCGAAGCGATGCTGCGTCGCGTCTTTGCTCCCCCTGGGCGAAGCTGTTCCCTGGCGTGCGGTGCCGCACCCCGAGTTCCGTGATCCAACCCCCTTGGCGTGCCGACGCCGCCTCCCGGCCGCGCATTGCCCTATGTCTTGGCGGCGCTACACCATGTCGCGCCCAACCCCTAGCCACGATAGCGTCGGACGGCTTGGCGAGAGGTGCGGTTGGAGAGGATGCGGATCCGTGGCGCGTGGCGACTTCGAGCGGTGGCGGCCAAGATTCAAGGGGCTTGCGACGGCTTGCGAGAGAGAAAGGGATAATTGAGCGGAGTGACAGGGGAGCCATGCGGGGTGTTTTCTCGTTATTACGAACGCGCCACCGGTGCGGTGGCGTCGGCGGCAAAATCGCCCGCCACAGTTTTGCCAAAGAATTGTGTGGCGGCGAGATTTCGCAGCGGCGGCGAACCTAGCCTGAGTCTTGAACCAAACGCCTGCCAAACTTCGTGTGGCGCACCTAAAGTTAGTCGTGGCGGTTTGTGGCGGAACTAAACATCCCCTAATATATCTGTTAGGTTAAGGAAAAGTGGTAATAACATAGAAGTACAATTAGCCTTTCAGCAGTCATTTTAAGTGGTAAATACCATATCATTCATTAACTTGCTCATGCACCCAATGAGGTAGCCGAGCTTAGACTCTAGATTCGATATGTACAGATTGGTGTTGTCTCCCTCCTGGTTCGCATCATCATCATGAAAACGAATAAACGATTTCGGTATGTCACTCATACGCGGTTCTATGAGGACGTCGAGGAGGATAACAAAAACACACACACACAGAGGCACGCTGTCCAATCCCGCTGGCGGCTGGCCCCACACTCCACGAGCCCACCACGACGGGGGCAAGCAATCAATCAGCACTTTACCGTTGGTAACCCACCACGTGCCAGGCGCTCATTGGCCATGTATATCCTACAACTAGTACAAAGCAGCTACTGCAGCTACAGTAGTACTCCGTACCAAATATCCTGCTCCAGGGCTCGATATCGATAAACCCCCAGATACAGAAAAGGAAAAGCCGCCGCATGCATCAGCACCGCACAGACCCCACCGTCCCGCCGACGCGCCGCCCGCGAGCGAGGCCGCTGCGGGAACCGGAGCACGCGATCCTGCGGCCCCCAGGGCCCACCCCACCTGCCCGAAGCGTAACCGGTACGCGCGGGTGGCTCGGATCCCCGTACGGCGGCGGCGGCGGCTGTGGCTCCCGTGCTGTTTTGCCGCCTCGTCGTGGGAGTGGCCCGGTGGAAAGTGGCAGGTGGCGTATCGGGCGGTTCGAGGTCAGGGTGATGGGCGAGGGCCCAGGGGCGGTCGCCGGTCGGTCTCCGCCAGCCGGTCCAAGCCATTGCAAGCGTCCACACTTTCTCGTCCGGTTGCGCCGCCGCCCCATCTCTGCTAGAGCAACACAAGGGCTTTCAAACTTTCAAGGACTATCAACACAAGCGGCTACGGACAATCCTTACACAGAAGCTATGAGACAATGTTACAGACGGAAATTATGAAATTGTATTGGATGATGCTAAGTTTAAAAGGAATATCAATAGCTATTGCCATGGTTTATAAATTCTACTCAATGATAGGATGTACTTGTTTAAGAGAATCCCCCATTACAAGGTAACAAGTTAGAAAGCAGCCCTTAATTGTACTAATAAGGCCACAACGCTAGGCGCTTATGAGCCGGTACAGACCATTACATTGCCAGCGTGGAGTTCTGCATGTAAGAGCAGGGTCAACCGGGGCATATAGCAGTGTTAGCCCTGGACAAAAAGCCATCGGTCCACGTATGACCCAATGGATTAAAACCACAATGTACTCAAAGTAGGCGGACAGTATGTATTCTCTCGTCAGCCCCCTGGTCTGCAGTCCAGCCAGAGAAAAGCACAAGAGGCGTCTGCCAGAGAAGCACAATAAAAAGACGTGGTCCTGACGGCCCGAAGCCACCACTCTAACCGCAACGCGCCTCCCCGCTTGTTGCTTGCTACTTTTGTCTCGACGGAGCGGTGATCTCTTCTGTAGGATAATATGGCACTCTGCGAGGCTACAATACCCGGTGATGTGGAAATCGACAGTTGACATGGACAATGAGGCAGCACGCCACCTGGTGCGTTGGGGACGACCTAACCATGTAGCGAGTTGGGCGCTTACGGACCGCACACACGCTTCACCAAGCAGCGGTGCTGGGATGAGCTCTTAGACATCCCGTGGAGGCATAAACATGTAACTAACGATAGTTGAGTACATTCAAACGTTTGACTCTATTGTAGATTGAGCTCTGGTAGAGATGCTTGCTAACCAAATATTCTCTCTCTCCCCTATAAGCGTCTCAATAGGAGCCCGTCCATTATACGTGCCCTAAGAAGTCGCCTCGAATACATTAGTGAGGCCATGAACTAAAAAACCCTCTCTCAATGCTTAGTGGTATATTTACCATTAAAAGTTTAACACAAACACAAAACACAAAGAAAAAAAATGGATCCTAAAAATAAAAAAAAATCATAGAACTTAATGACATTCATAGTTGCATGTACCTTCAATTGGCTACTAAATACTCCATCCGTTTCAAATTGTGTATCACTTGTAGTTTCGATTTACAAGTTAATATTTTTAAACTTTGACCGAGTGTGCGAAAAATAGGCCAGTATCTATAACAACATTTCGATCTTACTCTCTCCGTCCCTAAAATGTGTCTGTCGCTTACGTTTCTCGAGAAAAAACTTTTAACAAATTATATATTTAAAATATTAATATTTATCATACATAATTAGTATCATTGGAAAGATATTTGAATCTAGTTTTTAATAAATTTATTTGAAGATACAAATATTGTACGTATTTTGTACAAACTAAAGTCAAAGTTATGGCACGAAAACCAAAGACAACAGACATTTTAGGATGGAGGGAGCATGATTTTGTTTATACAGTGCTCTAAACAAATGTGCGGGGGCAACGTTCAAATATCTGTGAACGGTTTAATTCTGTGTCATTTGCAACAGCAGTCACTTAAGTTCTCTTGCAGTTGCAGTGAACGCAGGAACAAAATGGGACCACTGCTTTTGAATTTTTGTGATCACTTCTCCATGGTACGCATTGAGCATCTCTGTCAATCTGACCGTCCATTAAGTGGCAGTTGCCAGCCGCCGTGCCGCCCCTCACCTTTCCTACGGCCCAGATCCATCCGTGCACGCTCGTGGGGAAGAAAGCAACCCCGGAACCACCAAAGCCAAGGGACACACCCACCGGAACTCCTACCCACGCAGCCTAGCGGGGACCCACAAGTCAGCCAAACGTCTCAAGCTCGCCATCACACACACCTCCATTTCCAACTCCCAGTGCCGCCGGTCTTCCATTCCACTCCCCCTCCTCGCTTCCCAATTTCCAAACCAAACCTCTCTCTTGCACGAGAGCACGGGAGGGAGCACGTACACGCGGAGCGAAAGCGATCGAGCGCCGCGGCGGCGGCGGCAAGATGTCGGCGGCGGCCACGATGACGTGGCACGAGGACCTGGCCACTCTCGGGGGCACGCGCCGGCGCTGGCGCCGGCGGCGAATGTTGCGGCGGTGGGGGCCGGGTGGTACGGGGAGGAGGAAGAGGGGAGGGCGGAGGAGGAGGGGTGGGCGCAGCAGGCGAAGGGGTTCGCGGAGTCCACGGCGGAGATGCTGCGGGAGCTGGGCCGGGGGCTCTGGGACGTCGCCGCGCAGAGCCTCGCCGGCGCCGAGGACAGCGAGCTCGCGAGGCGGCTCCGGAAGCGGGCGGCGGCCACGGGAAAGCGCCTCAGCTTCATGAACGAGTACCTCCCCGAGGAGCGCGACCCGGTGAGGTGTTGGCTCGTCGTCGCCGCAGTCGCATTCGTCACGCTCCTAGGTAACCGCTGATCTCGCGTCCACCGCTCTTCTCTGCGTCAGCAGTCAGCAGCGCTACACCGCGCGCTGGCGTGACGCGTCTCTGCCCCCGGCTGAGCGTGCAACTGTGGTTTGTGGCGTCCCGCAACATGCTATGTGCGTTTTGTCTTGCATTTGTTCATTTGTGGGGATGGATCTAACTGACTGTGGAGAATCCGGAATAAACGCGTGTTTCTGTTCCTGTTGAGGGGTTTAATTTGAATTTTGGATTATAATCTCTCTCATCTGTGAGCCGATATCCATTCTATAGTAGGTTTCACTGTCGAATTGGTTGAAAAACGTGACATTTTCAGACCCTGGGATCCATGCCTAGTTTGCTTGGGCAACGTTTGCGTTGACAAGAAAAATCCACAACTACACTACTGTTTTATGCCTATTTTGGGTTTGTGTTTGATCCGCTGAAACAGTGCAATGGTTAAGGATACTACTAGTCAATTGCTTTACCTTTTGTGTTCCTTCTCCCGGAATGGGACAAACGGAACTGCTTGACCCTACTTCATTCACATTTGTACAGATGGTTTGTCTAGTGTGTCTAGTTTAACTGTTTAAGCAATCGATTTTCATGGAGGGCACTGTAAATTTCTCTTTCTTATCTTTCACCATAATATGACATATATGAACCAAGTCTATTTATTTTTAGTCTAATTTACTCTGTCACTGATTTCTTAAGTACATTTTGTGATCAGTTTTGGGTCATTGTGAACCAAAGCTTCTTATTTGAGAACTCAAACATGTTAATTCATATTTTTTTCAAAATTCGAATAATATTATGAATTTAAGGTATTCTCATCTGATAAATGTATGGCCTTCCGTTTATAATAGCAAAATGCAACATCTATCAAGTAGTGCCAAAATGCTCATACCTGATTGACTCAGTTATGCATTGGACATCCATTTTGTCATTGCACTGTGGACAGTTGATCCACATTACAGTTTGACATGTAGGGATCAGTGCACCACTTTAATTGCTTAATGAGAATGTTCTCCATGCAGTTTTAGGTGCTGGGAGTGGCAGTGAAACTCCAGTAGAGCTTCCAAAGAAACTTATCATTGTTCCCCAAGTGCTGATAGAATCCAACTTCCTGATGGACGGCATCTGGCTTATGAAGAACAAGGAGTTTCAGCTAATAGAGCAAGATTTTCACTGATTGCTCCTCATTCTTTTCTTTCATCAAGGCTTGCAGGTAGGGAGTCTAGTTGAATTGGTATGGCATACTAGTTTATCAGAACATCACATCATTTGCTGGATGCTGTTGGCATTTCCATGCTTTCTATTTGATCTACATTGTTCTTTTTCATGCAGGAATCCCTGGAATCAGTGCATCTCTTCTGGAAGAATTTGGAGTACGACTTGTGACCTATGATCTTCCTGGTTTTGGTGAAAGCGATCCACACCCTGGCCGGAATCTCAATTCTTCTGCACTGGACATGCTCTATCTGGCTAATGCTCTCAATGTTCCGGAAAAGTTCTGGGTTGTGGGCTATTCTGGAGGTGGCATGCATGCCTGGAGTGCTCTTCGTTACATTCCTGATCGAATTGCCGGTACCTACCTCATACGGTTTTCTTCTATATTGTTTTGGATTTGTAAATTTATATGTTGGCGAGTTCTTGATGGGGATGCCTCTTTGGCTGCAATTGTTTTTGACACTAGCACAGTGGAGCCATTGTTTTCAGCCTGTGGATATGCAATGTCATACCTTGCTACTTACGCCTTTTTACCATCAGAAGACTTCATTCTGAAATGATTGTGACTTCCATCAATGCTTTACATCTTTGTTATTTTGTTAGTATATCACTTTTGCCTCAATAATTATAAATGCCAGTGCTCTATGTAATTGGATTACTCAGCACCATCTAAATCCGTAATCGATATTTTTTGTAACTGAGAGCACTGATGCACATGTCTTGTTTGGAACCTTGATCTGGTCCTGGCATAACTACCATTTCATCTTAAGATTAAGATGTGGTTATTTCAGTCAAAAGCTTTATTGCTTGTATTGAAAGACAGAGACCTTACATGCTTATTGTATATGTCAGTATTACTGTTAGGTATGCTGATATGTGATTTATTATTCTGAGTCCAGGTGCAGCAATGTTCGCACCTATGGCAAACCCATATGACTCCAAGATGACCAAAGATGAGAGGCGAAAACATGGGATAGTTGGTCAACGAAACGGAAACTGATGCACATTTTAGCTCGGAGGTTTCCGACACTGCTACCATTCTTTTTATCACCAAACCTTCCTTTCTGGAAAGCAAGGACAGCCAGAGAGTTGGTTGTCACTGTCATTGGGGAAGAAGGTATGTTGATGTCAGTGTTATGTACTGTCTCAAAGTACCAATGAAAAATTAGGCTGCTGTTGTAGGGCAATATGGGAATGCCATTATTATTTGCTTTACCATTCCTGCTCTTTATAATGTAGAAACCTTCTATTTATTTCAAAGGCATAGGAAAATCAGATGCAAGATGTGGTATCTTCTACAACAGACAATAACGCAAGGAAGAAGTGGCACTAGATTTTAGTTAGAAATAAAAACCTTTTTCCTAAAAAAAAATATTCAGCTGAAAAAATGGAGCATTTATGTTTATCTTCCATGTGCACCCTCGATGTCTGTTCCACATAGGTAAACAACAACTTCAGCATTGTTGTGCTTCATGAACATGTTAGTAATTGATTTATCCATGCATGATTGGTGCTAGCTTAAGAATTTTTAGTATTCATCCCTTTGATTAAATGTGAACATTTTGCCCTTTCTTGTGCCAAGTATTAATATTATGGCATTATTCAGGACAAAACTTTACTGGAAGGTCCTTTGTTCAATGCATTCTGGGAAAGGAATGTTGCAGAGTCTGTGCGCCAAGGAGATGCAAGGCCATTTGTAGAGGAAGCTGTGCTGCAAGTATCTGACTGGGGTTTCAGCTTGTCTGACATCCAAATGCAGAAGAAAGAGGTTCTAGGCTTTTGAACTCATCAAGTCTCTGTTCAATCAGGCTGAAAAAGAGTGGGTGGGATTTCTGGGCCCAATACATATATGGCAGGTTTGTGCTCTGTTCTCGAAACTGAAAATGATACAAAAGCATGGCAGTATTTAGTAGAAACTCAAGAAAACTTACTCCAGCTATTTCACACATAGCGTGCTTGCACACAATGACGTTGTTTAGAAGGTGTTCTGTTGTAGCTGCCTAGCATCTGGGCTCATCAGTTTCTGTTTATTTTGGTCATACTGAGTCTACCACATTAGATGGCTTCAAAAAAGCTGTAATAGCGCAGCTGAATGGTTGCATCATAGTAATTGTAGCAGAATAGTCTTGTTTTTGCATGATTCAGGAAAACTGATGCATAAGTGTAGGTAGTATCGTGATTGTTTTTGTATGTATTAATATTAACAAATAGCAACAAATGTCCTAAGAACTGGGAAATGGAGACTTTATAAAAGCACCTTGTGTTATCAATTGGACGCAATGCATTGGATGTGTCCATTATGTTGCTTGGTGGTTCAACTCCTCAAACAATATATATACCTTGCATGTTTGTGTAGCCGAGGGAACAAGGGATTCCTGAAGCACTAACCTTTCACATCTCAACAGGGGATGGACGACCGTGTTGTCTCACCGTCAGTGGCCGAATTTGTGCGGCGGGTGGTTCCAGGAGCAACGGTCCACAAGCTTCTTGACGAAGGCCACTTCTCATACTTCTGCTTCTGCGACGAGTGCCACAGGCAGATATTCTCCACCCTCTTCGGCATTCCCCAGGGCCCTATCAACCCTGAGCCGCAACCCAGCGAGGTCGTTTCAGAGCTCACTGAAGAGACATCAGTACCAGACAATGCCACAGATCAGGAACAAGTAAAATCAGGCCTGCCCTGATCAAGGTCAATTTTCAGGATCAACAGTATAGATACGAGAAGTTACTACTACTTACTAAATACAATACCTCAAATAGACGGGCCTTTCGTCGCTGCCCGTGGACTGAGCTGCTCCTCTTGCGGAAAGTCTCGAAGAATGAAGGCAAAGCATTGGATAGAGGAGGCTGTGCTGTTTCAGTTCGATCAATGTACAAAAATGCTTATCACAAATTGGCACGGCACCTGCTCGGTGCGCTTTTAGTATAGTCGGTATTAAAATTCGATTAACCTGCTATGACTCCGTTATAGGCTTCTTTTGGCACTTCTGCGCCCTCAGCTGAATTTTCTTCCTTTATTAAGGCTTTATGGCATGATGCAATAGTCCAATCCAGTTTAAGGTCTTCGCCTCTTGCTGCCGGTACACAGTGCGCTTGTCAGCTAGCAGGAGACGGATGTGCTGTACTGCTGCGATATTTTTTTGTTGCGATTCGTACTGCTGAGATACTGTACGCGTGTTTGATATTGAGATTTTTGTTTTTTGGTGTCTGGAGCGTCGTTTCATTGTTACCGGGGTATAAACCATGATATCCATCTCCCTAAACTCTAAAAACTGTTCATTTTACCTCCCTGACCGGTTATTAGCGGTTTTAAAAATGGCTTTGTTTTTCCTTTTTATTTATTTTGAGTGAATTTTTGTAAAATCATTGCCATTTGACGGCGGATGCACAGCGGGGGCTGCAACCCCGGTTCTGAGCCCAAATCACAGGAAGCAAGTCTTCAGCCCAGCCCAAAATCCTCGCTCAACTCTAGCGCCAGCCCCTTCGGCGCCGCGTCCCGTTCCCGAGCGGCCGCACACGCCGGCACACGCGACTCGCGAGTCTCCGTCCCCAGTCCGGCCCCGAGCGAGGAGCCACCGCGCGTCGGCGCCCCATCCCTGCCTGGCGGCCTCCGACCTACGCGCCGCGGTTCCGCCTCCGTGGCGCCAATCAGGCGCCCAGGTGACTGCCGCCAGCGCCAGGTCTCCCCGCCCAGCCGCGCGCGGACGCAGATCCACCCACCCCTGCTCTGCTGCCTGCTGGGCGTTTGCATTTGGAGTAGCCTCGTTTTGAGGTAGGACAGCATTTTTAGGTCCGGTTCTTCTCCCTAATTTGCTACTTAGGTAAGTAATAAGTTGAACATACAGAAATTCTGAACCTGGTGGTAAAAAGTTCAGGAACCGAGAAACACACATGTAGGATGTGCTCATATGTTCTTTATGTTCATTTGTTGATTCTACTCGAATATTTATGCAATTAATAACTCTTTCCTTGAGTTTATAAAATTTAAAAGCTGAGACACATAACATAATTTGATTGACATAAATTACTTCTTTGCTCAAAATGTGTCATTTAGTTTTATTTCCCTATGTACACATCAATTTTACGAAAACTCAACTAGATAACTTTCTTGTTTTAGAATTTAACATCATTATATGTTCAAATGAGCTTGTTTCTAGTTATTAGTGTAAGTACATGTTTAAAAAGTACCCAAGGTTAGGCTTGTTAAGCCCGGTCAAAATTTGTTAAGTAGAAATCAGCCCCTTTCTAGCTTCATTCCTAGATCCGTCACTCCATGCTACTTTATGCAACAAGAGGATCCATGATATCATTTCGTTTGCTCTCTCATTGTTTTTCTTATTTACTTGTCAGCTGATAATGAATACAACTCAGAAAGCTGATCCAGTGGGACAAGATGCTAAGGTTTTGAAGCAAGCCTTGCAGTTCAAAAGATGGGGACGAAAGCATCCATTTGTTCGGTATGGGTTACCACTCATTTCCTTGACAGTGTTTGGTGCAGTCGGACTTGCTCATCTTATACAAGGCAGGTAAATGATTAAAACCTTTCTGCACTTGTCTAAATCATCGCGAACTGGTGTGTTGTGCATTCCCTTGGTCTTCACCTATCAGAAATGCTGGTTGATTTGTATTTGTGCAGCAAAGAAGTGACAAAGGAAAAGGAGGATATAGAATGGGAGGTTGTAGAAACAACAAAAGCTCTAAGCCGAACAGGGCCAGTGGAAGGAGCCTATAAGCCTAAGAAGCTCTCTCTAGAGGATGAACTGAAGGTATACTGCATTCATATGTTGAAAATGCACGTCTGCTTTGACTCTAAGTTAGCCATTTGTGTTGTGCATTCACAGGCTTTGCAGCAGAAGGTTGACATAAACAGCTACGACTACAAGCCCATCCCAAGACCCAATGAGAAATAAGTGAAGCTAAATATCATTTACCCATGCGTCGCGCCAGTCTCGTCTTGCCACAAGTTTTGTATGAATGTATGGAGCTGATTCAAGTTTCAGACTAGAAGAAGAATGCTCCATCATTAGAACTTTATGCTCCGTGAGCCACCAGCTGTGGAGAATTGGCACGTGGATCCTTGAACCGTAGGAATCAGTTTTTGTAGCAACAGCAATTACGCCTTCATGGCATGCCTGTATACTCTGCTAAGAATTTTTCAGATGCTTGAATACTAATGCGAAGTAATAAATTGTTAGCAGATTCTAGATGGACAATCACATTTTGTGTAATAAATCTCTTCGCTGAAGATAATTTGAATTGCTATCCGATTTGCATTTCAGTGTCTCATTTCACTGCCCTTGTGTTATTAGATATCCGTGTCCGTCTGTCATTGCTGGCTTGCTGCACTCGCTGTCCAGTCGGTACTGTGATCTATCCTTGAAAATTTTGAATGGAAGGATGCCCAGTCAGTACGGTGATGTATCATTGAAAATTTTGAATGAAAGGGTTGAAGCTGTGGTTTGATGTGCAAGTGGTGAACTGGTGATTGGCTAATTGCTTTGGCCTATGTAAGGAGAACGGAGAACTTGGTGGACTAATATGCAAATGTACTCTTAAACCTCTTCCCCAGCGAAGCGATGGCGCCCGCCCGCTGAGAAACACCGCGTGCGCGACGGGGCTCCGCCGCCAGGTGCTCTCTACTCCTTCGAACGCCGTGGCGGAGTTCAATCAAGGCCTCACCTACACCGACACGTTCGTTCGCCGGTTCGCCTCCCTATCTCCTTCCTTCCTGGTTTGTTGTTTGGTACTTGTTCGATTGCTTGCAAGCGCGGATGACGCCGCTACCACCTTGATTGAGTTCTACTCTAGTAAATACAAGAGCTCGGCGCCACTTGCCGGGGTAAGTGCCTATCTGCCACGCTTAATTCCCGACTTCCTTGATTGTTGATTTTAGTAATGGTGGTGGTGGTGGTGTTCTCTGCAGGTGGATCAAGAGGATTCGTAACGGGCGGGTAGGAAATTTGGGGAGTTAGGGAAAAATTACTGATCTTATTTGGTGCTATTCCTATCTGTACCTAAGCTTCTGTTGATTCGTCTGTTTTTAGAAGGGAGTTCTAAAAAAAGAAGTTACATGTATTTTGAAAAATGAGAGAATTTATGAGTTTTCTGGCAAATTTCCATGGATGTGCAAATGAAGGTTTCAGTTTGTTTTTCAGATAACCGTTGATGGTGAAGTTGTCACTGATCCAGATACGACTCTGGGGTATTTTTCTGTCAGCAAGCTTGTTATTGTTATATTCTTCCCAATCTCCAATTGCATTCGATTGTTTCCTTGGGTTCTATTTTTATTAATTCAAAGGTGTTTATTTATTGTTTCAAGAAGTTCATAAATCCTAATCATATGACAGGTACCTAAGCTAACTCTGTTTTGCAGGGATGGTTCTAAGTTGGTATATCATCGTTTTCCCTGGCAGGAGCCTTTTTGTGCCATATTTGCTAGAAGTGCTCTACGAGGATGATGACATGGTATGCAAATGACCTTGGTTCTATTTATCAGTTTGTGAGATAAAGATTGTTCTAAATTTGGTCTGTGTGTCACATTTCATGCCCTGAGCTGATTTGCAATGTTCAACTTTCAAGTCCCATCTAATCTTAGTCTATGTTTATCTGAGGACTGGAAGATATGGACTTAAGTTGTTAATTTTATTGACTCATGAATATCCATGTGCATTAACTATGAACTAGCAGGGAACCCGTGCTTCGCACGGGGCGGGAAGCTGAAAATACAGTAAAAATTTAGAGACCATTACATTGAAGAACATGGTTTTTCAGAATCAATATAGTGTTTGCATACTCATTACAAACCATTAGAAAGTAAAAGTGAAGCAACACATTAAGGCTGGTATTGGTATTCCTTTTGGCGGCAAGTTGAAGATTGAATGTATTCATGGGCATGGCAGAGTAACATATAATGCTGCACTGCGCAATAGCTTCATCGAATTTCTTCAGCTTTATCAGGCATGCAGCCATATTGAGATGGAATGGATTTTTCACAGCCAAGGCCATGTCTTTATACTTTCCAAATAATTGGAACATGAAATCATCTACTATGTATGCAATTGCCTGTAAAAATAATAGGTCTACTGAATTGAGAATATGCTGATAACTTTAGTAACGCTCAATGTAACCATCTGTTTATTGTAGCAAAGCATTACTCACCTTTTGTGGAAACCAAACTCTTGTTGTTTTGTCTTTAAAAACTGTTAGAGTAAATGCAGTTGTTGCAACACCTAGGGATCTGTCGATTTTGATGTAGTAGATGCTTAGATGCGGTTCGGAGACAGTGTTTTTAGTAAATTATTTGCAAAGTGTCTTTGACTCATTGACATTAAAGTTTCAGTACCGACATATATATGCACATTACTGTTTTTGTAAAGTAGCATTGAAAGGAGATCATAGGAAGACATTCCAGCCCCTATCTCTAGTTAAAGAACAATTTAAAGGGGAGGCCACGGTGTTAAAAGTGAAAGTGTCAGGAAAAAAATGCTTAAGATTTCAGAGAGAAGGATGGATCTATGTAATAACAGAAACATCATAAAGAATGATCTTTTATAGTCCTTGAATTGAGAAAAGAATGGTTAAAGATTAAAGGATGGTGATTGGTACCTGCCATCACACTTCTTTAATTATGGATTCCTGGACAATACTGCAAAGAGTTAGAAGGAAACTCTTTTTAATAAGCTGAATAGTACCGATAGAATGCCAAACTGCAGGAAACAGATAAACTGGAATGTAAATAGAAAGGGAAAAAGAAATGCTACTGACTAAGAGGCAATGGCTTGTAGGAGCCCAAGTTGTTGGCCGTTTCAGTGCTGAAAAGCAATTGACAGTACACCTGGAAGAGGAAAGCAATAAAGAAGAGGAACATTAGAGCATTTGCAATGAGGAAAATAAAATTTGCACAAACAAAAATTAATGGCAACTGTATGAATGGTTAAGGTAAGCAATAAATGGGGATGAATATCTCACCAAAGTAACAGAGTCTCTTAAAATCCTAGCTGAGGACTCGACGGGTACGGCCTGAGAAATCAGTCTGACGAAGTAGCACTTTGTCATTGCACAGCAAAGAAATAATCTAATAGAACTAAATGGTATGACAAAATCGAAACCCTAAAACCATTCAGTGGATGAATCCTCAATCGATATGGGTACCTGGTGTTGTGCGCAGGCAGGCTATGCCGCAAAGCTGGGGTGGACGCAGCCCTGCTGGATGCTGCGCTCAACTGCTGCAGGCATGGCTGCGACAGGGAGGTCGAAGCAGCGAGATGTGACGCCGCTGGCAACGCCTGCTGCGCTGCCTTTATCGTGGTTGGCGCGTGAGCAGGGGGAGTGCGCAGGCCGGGTGGCGTTCGTAGGACGGCGAGGAGCCGAGGAGTAGGAGTCTGTGGGTAGTGGGGGCCATGCGCGCCGCCTCCGCCGAGAAGGGCGGGCAGGGCAGGGCAGGGCGGCGGCGGAGGCAGTCGCGGTAGTGGGCGGGTGCAGGAGCGCCGCTGCGTGGGGAGAAGTGGGAGAGAGGGGCGGCGAGGACGGGTCGAAGCCGATGTTTCCAGAGTGTGGACGCGCGCAAGAGACGGCGAGGACGGGTCGAAGTCGAACCGATGTTTCCAGAGTGTGGACGTGTGGGAGGCGATCAAGGGCAGTATTGTGATCGGACGGCTGTAGGGTGGGTACTGTTCTAAAAACAGTGAATTGAGTCTTGAGGCGGAAGTGCAGGGTTCTACGATTTTAGTAGTTATAGTATAGATTAGATCTTTAATGCATTAGTTTTTCCTCTTTTTTAGTGCTCGTGTGGAGTTTCATCCCTAGCCTACCCCCAACTTACGTGCTTTGTTGTTGTCGTTGTCCGACTTGTGAACATCCAACTAGCATGAACTTGCAAGTATTGTGTACACTTGGATCACTAGTGCACCTTGTATAGCTGGGCTGGGTAAAACTAGCCGTAAGCAAGGTATCGCATTTGTTTGCTCAGAGATGAAACACAGGAAGACCATGATCTTCCATGCAACTTGCCGCCTACCAGTTGCCACTGATGGAGAGCCAAGCAAGCCGTTTCTTGTTGTTACAAGCTAGATTGCCTTCAAAAGCCAGATTTTTATAGTCTTAAAAAATAGCAACCTACAGTCAGCATGCCCAGGATAGTTTTTGCTGGAGATCCAAACACACCTTTCGTTTCCAATTATCTATTTCCATAAGGTGTAAGGTTTTTTCTGTTCTTGTGCATGTTTGCCAAAATCTGTAAAAAACATGAAGCTAATTCCCAATTTTACATTTAGAACTATGAATCTTAGCCAGAGAATGTTTTGCCAGGTTGCCCTTAATAAGCCTTCTGGCTTGCAAGTTCTGCCTAAAGGTCTCTTTCAGCAGCGCACTGTTTTAGCACAGCTTCAATTAAAAGACTGGAAAATGGCCTCATCTTGCTGCTCGAAGAGAAAAGATGTGCAGTCACACCCAGTACCTGTTCATCGATTAGGGAGGGGAACATCAGGTTTGTTTCTTCTTTTACAGCTCTGTCCTCACTCCTCTGAAACTCTGGTTCACTGATACTCAGTTGAGGTCTAGCAGATGTTAGTTTTTGTAGCTTCTGCATAAACCTAAGAATCTAGGAGACCTTAGTTGCTCCAAAAAGCTGATGTTCAAACCAAGTAATACGAGGGAAGTTCAAGTCATGGCACAATGACTGTTTTGGAAGGCATGAACATGGTGATGAGATTTTTTAGGTAACCATGATGTGTAACACAGACCAGGTAGAGAGGAGTGATAATAGCCATGTTTGACCGTGGGAACCCATGTGCGAGATAATGCTGATGCGCAGGTCATGCTGGTTCCAAGAGCTTGACGTGTTTGCAGTTGCTGAGTGGATTGAGTGGGGTGGGGGGAGCGTGGGAGGCATGAACCTTGATTAGATGACCTAGGATGCTGTTTTCCATGATCCACGTTTCCACTACAAGATGAGCTTCCACTTGTTAGACAGAAAGGACTGCATGTTTGTTCCCCTGGTAGCCAACCATTTTCTGCAGTAATGTGTATTGCCAAAAAAATTATTGTTTAGCCAAAGCTGGTCATTCAGTATAAGTTCATCTGTAATTTTCTTTGCTTGTTTTCCTAAAATAAGCAGGAGAGCTGTGCCTTGTTTTGATTTTATTAGTTTATAATGTCTATTCTTGCTAGCTGATGCTGACTTGTATATTATTTTGCTAGGCCTCCTGCTTTGTGCCAAGACAAAGGTTGCCAAAGTTCGACTTGCATCCTATTTTGCTGAAGGTGCTATGAATGCTGCAAAGAAAAGGTGTAAAAACTTATCATTAAATTTATATTTTCTTATCACGTATTCACATCATGTATGCAGTTCAAGTGATTGAGATGATTTATAGGGATAAATCAGAGTTCAGTGAAGAGCGGAAAATTTCAAAATTTTATCGAGCCTTAGTGACTGGCATACTTGATGATGATGAGGTAATATCCCTTATTTGATACACAGTTCTGATCTCTTATATGCTGTTCAGGTTATGACCCCCTGTTTTTCCACAGTTAGTATTGCATACCTATTTATAATCCTGTACTGTATGCGTGATCTCTCTTTCTATCTCTCATGTAATTTATTTCCACCACACATGTAGGTTGTGGTTACGCAACCCATAGGGTTAGTTCATTATCCTGGAGTTGCAGAGGGACTTTATGCGGCATGTTCCTCGGGTATTGCACTTTCAATACTGTAAATTGGAATTGGTGAAGATCCTCAGGGGGTCGAGTAATCACAGTACTGTTGATATAGTTCATATTGAGTAAATTTTGATCATTGGTTCTCTTTGTCTGTTATGCTATCTTGTGCCATTGATTTTCAGGAAAGCCAGCAATGAGCAAAGTATGTGTTCTTGAGAGACTTGCACACCAAAATCACACACTGGTCCAGGTAGAGAGTGTGTTGACTCTTGACTGTAAACAAGATATATGTTTTAGCTCCTGCTCTTCCATGTCTTCTGCATTTAAATTGCAATATGTATGCTGGCAAGTTTTCTTTTACTGCCTTGGACGTTTTAATGGACGTTTTAATATTTGATGTTTCCTTTTCTTCGTTGATGTAGGTTGAAATTCATTCAGGACGTCCTCACCAAATACGGATACACCTTGCATACATTGGGCACCCTCTTGTAGGCAAGTCCCTCGTTCACTCTACATAAAAAAACCATTTCTTGAGTTACTTATTTAATTAGAGCACTTGGCAAAACTCATCTTCGCATCCAGGAATGAAATCTTTTATATTTATCAGTACATGTATTTTTTTCAGTAATGGTAGGTACTACTATCTAAATCAAACATAAATTTCTAACAGCTTAATTTAAACTCATGTATGTTGTCCTGTATGCACCAACAGATGATCCTCTCTATGGTATTGGTGGGCACCCCAAATTTGTTGAGCCAGAATCTACTGGCACAGATAATTCTTTTGCATCTGATGGGTAATTCTTTCATATCTCGTTTCCATTGAGATACCTCTTTGAATGCTTCTTGTATTTAGTTTTAATTGACCTTTCTTGCTCTTATTAGAGGTTATGAGAGACCTTTGCAACCTGTTCCTGGAGACTGCGGGTATCACCTACATGCACATTGGCTGGTTCTTTGCCACCCAACAACCAATAAGGTGATTAAACATACATATATCTAATCTTGGGCAGGTTTAACCTGCCTTCCTCAGGCACTGAATAAAATGCATGGGTTGAATTGGACACGGACTTATATACTCTGCACTATGTTTATCCATAAGATAATGTATAACACAGTTACACATGTTGGATAATATCCTCGCAAAAAAAAAAAAAAGACATGTTGGATAATAATAGCTCCCTAAAAAAGGTTCCTCTTCTATGTATTCAAGGGGAGACAAAAAGTAAGATTATATCTTGTTGTGAAGTGCTTTTACTGCAGATCTAACAGAAGGTAGGAACCCCTAGAATTGAGACCAGCAAATGAACTCTCATTCGATTAAAAGCAATAAATATAATGATTTTTTACTATAGGCCTATCTTTAAGAAAGAGAAACTAAAAGTAGTTTGTGATGTTTTTAATTGACATTATTATTGTAACTACTACTACATTCCTTGTATTGACTCTGCACTTACCATGGGGCCGGCTATGCAGATGGTAAAAATTACTGCTCCTCTTCCACAGAGTCTACAGACACGGGAGGAACGCCATGCTACAGCTGAGCAAGTCGGTGGTTGAACATGTAAACGCAGATTCTTTCCATGTGTATTTGTTGAACTGAGCAGGCAGCAAGTTCTCAAGGACGTTCGACACTTAGATCTCTGCTCCTGTATTTGATCACCTTTCTTGAGGAAATCCTCCGTCATACACTATCAAATGTACAACGGCGAGCTGCAAAACTCTGGCTCGACGCAGCGCCGTCTCATGTAGTTATGTGACGTTTAGATAGGCTAACGGGATAACATCAGATATTTTAAAATAAATGTTTTGTATTAGTAGCCAATGAGATCTATGACTATACCTGAATCTTGTTTGGTTTATTCATAGTTCAATTCGCTGAAGAAAGGTTTTTTTGCTCACACAAATATGCTTTGATTTGAAATGTATGGAGATTATTGTAGTAGAAGATTTCCGACGAATTCATTTGCGTGCAATGGACTGACCCAAGCAGACCTTCGCGTTAGCTAGAGAACTTGTCTCTACGGTTGCTGCAAATCTGGCCGCCCAATTCCTATCTAACGGTGGCCAGAGCACATGGTCGCCCTCTTCAGCTTGCTGGGCTTCGGCCCACATCAACACAGACACGTAATAGGCAGCGGCACTAATTCTGGCGCGAGTACCGCTCACTTTTGGCGCCCCATCTATGTGCATATGATCAGGAACAACTTTTGTGCATTACAGTGACAATGCATTCCAGAACATTTATATATAAACCAATGCCATCTTACAATGAGTACCAATTCCTACTGAGTGACATTTTACATTTTGCACACAATGATAATCTTTACAACTATTTATAGCTACAATATGTGCAGTACCACTTGGAACAATTTACAGAACTGATAGCACTTGGACAATTTACAAAACAAATAGCAATTGCAGTCTCCTAGTGATAGGAATTGCAGTCTCCTCAGACCCGGAGTCTTCTACCGTCCAGCGACGCGCTTGTCCATGGGACACAAGGCCTTGTAGCCATGAAGCTGGAGCATCACGATGGCACATACGAGACTGCCGGCGAGGCGAGGAACAGAACCTGAAAAATTTACAGAACAGAACCTGACCACCAAGCGCCCACATTTTACAGAACGCTGATGTGCAGCCTGGGCGAGCCGTCCATGTCCACGCCCAGGCGGGATGGATGGAGCGTGCCGTCGGCCAGCGTGCCGTCCGCCCTTACCTCCTCTTCCTCCCCCTTGGCAGCCTCATGGAACGCGCGGCGCTGGCGTGCCCACTGCTCGCCCGGGCGGTCCTCGACGGTGAATGAAGCAGGAGGCAAGGAGAGGGGAGGTCCAGAGAGGGGCAGGGCACGGGGCTGGCCAGCCTGTGGACTTGGCCATGAGGGTCAAGCTAGCCGCTGCTGCAGCTGCGCGGCGACCGTGGCGGAGTCGGAGGAGCCGCCGGCGCAGGGGAAGGAACGAGGATGACGGAGTCGAAGAGGCTGGGACTGGGAGTCGCGAGGGGGCTGTTAACTGCCGACTGGTCGGCGCGGATGCGTGCGCCGACCAGGCGCGGCCCGCTTCAGTTTGCTGGGCTGTTCCTTTGTTGGCCCAACAATGTGTTCTGCCTTTCGCCTTTTGTTCTGACTGTTTCTTTCTTGACTGTTTCTTCCGTGTAAGGCCTATGTTGGTGTGGATAGCGTAACTTCCGTTCAATTCACAGTACATAATTCCTAATATTTATGGTTAATTTTTTTTTCTTTTGCTGCTATCAATTTACAGTTCATAATATTTCAGCCAGACAATTCAACGTTAGAGGAAATCTCCAAAAATAAGAAACAAACACATGTTTCTGAGTACTATTTTTTTTTAAAAGTTCTCTATTTAAGTTAGCCTGTGTTAACGCTACAACATAAAACCAGACAAATCAAATAGCTATACTTTTCTTAGTTTCACTTAATCCGAGAATATTATTGATAGAAAAAAAATCAATAAAGTTTAATATATTTTCAACCAAACCGAGCCAATAAAATAATCTATTTTCAAAAAATTAAAAACATTATACATATTCTCTCCATTATGGAAGCCTCAACTTTAGCCAATAACTACGCACAAGTGTTGAGTTGATATTTAATTTTCAACCCTTCTTCGCTCTTCCTCATTACCTACATATGCATATATAAGAAAGATTATTAAAAATTATGGATCATCCTCTCCTAATAGTTATAAATAAATATAAATAATTATACAAGACATTTTTTTATATTTGTTCTTAACTACTATTATTGGAAAAACATATGTAACTCATAAATGCATAAAAGAGATAGTAAGGAGAAAAGAGCCCTCAGCTAGTAAATATCGTCAGCTTTGGAGTCAGTAAACTAATCTCCCGATTCCCTGTAACATTTTATTAGTAAAATGGGAAGTAATCAAACGTGTTTACAACACAATAAAAATTGATTACACAGGAGTACAGCGACGTGTTTACAACACAGTGATAAATTGATTACACAGGAGTACAGCAAAATTCTAAATATACAGTGATATGCAACAAAGGGAAGAAAGCTGACCCAACAAGATTCTTACTACATAATTTTATCTTTTGCAAACAACAGACACATGTCATCAATTACCTAACTCACAAGATTAGTTAGACAATTAATCCACGCAAGAACAGATTAACATCATGATAAATGGAGTTGCGAGTGACGTACCCAAGTGCTTAGAAGGAACCTGACAATAAGATAGCCAGTTTAGCTAAGGCCTGAGGCAATTGTTCAAGTTGTGCTTAGAGCTAGGTAACCCAGCAAAAGTCGAGGCGAGAGTTCCTCTGTAGGTAGCCAGACAGCCAGTGCAACATCAACTTGCAAAAAATCAAAAGATCAGTTCCAATTAAGTGGTCCAGTTAGTACAACACATACATGCATCTAAATTTGAACCACTTATCTGCTCAACACCCTATCTTTGGTTATACAGAGTAGAGAAAACCAAAGCAAAAGGACAGCACAAAACCTTATCAGGAAGGCAGAATAGTGTTTGTCTTTGGTTATATAGAGGCAACACTTATCTGCTCCATAGAAATAATATGGCCACATGAAAATTAGTGCAGCAGCCTGCATAGCTGTTGAAAATCTTTTTGCCATTTGTCAACTAAATAGCATGATGTACATTCATCAGACCCTTCTATCTGAACAGAGTAGAGAATTAGTTGAGAAAAAGAACCAAGGAACCGCAGAGAGTTAAACAGTGTGGCAAAGGCAAAATTCACATGATAGAAACATCACCTTCTATCATGCTATGAAACCAAGCTACTGGATCATATCCGCTCAATGTCTTGCAACTGGCCCAATCAATTGGACAAACCCTTACACGGACTCTCCTGTAAAGAGTCGGCATATTCAGATGCACCAATGACCATAAAAGCCCATGAAAATGGGAAAAAAAAAAGATGAACCGCAATATTTTTTAAAAGAAATGCTAAATGCTCAGTGTTTCCTGACAACCTTCATAAGCTCTACTTGTCCAATGAATGAAAATTACTATTGCTCTATATACAGAGAAAGAACTCTTAAAAAGTTTAAAACAGAGTATAAGTAGTGTTCCCCAAAAAATATAAACAGGGTCGCACCTCCAATAGACCAATATATGTATTTGGACCTAAAAGCAGTGTCCTGAAACTTTTATACCTTTTTCATCATTACAATATATTGGTGTGAAAGTGTTAACATGGCTACAACTTTGAGCACTAGAGAGACTAATCTTGGGAAATTATATAATCTTGGGAAAATATTCAACTGAGCTTATATATAGGAGGCAACAAAAGCAAAATGCCTGGAAAGCCAAACATATTTAGATCTCCCTTAACATCCAAATCCACAATGCACTACCATATTCATCCTCCTGTAGTACCTTGAAACAGCCAAATATGTGATCTGGTCTTTATTAAATAACTACAAGAAAAAAGTAACAACCCAAAATACATTGGTGCTGTACCAAGGGCTCTGGAACTTGTCCTGCAGAAAACGAGAGCAACCAAAGGGCTCTGAAACTAAAAATCGAGAAGAAACAGCTATATCGGAAAAGGAATCGAGCATTCACCGCCGTCGCCCCGGATATATGACATTAAAAAGGAATTTATCCACTTCACATGAAAGTAAGGTGACATCGTTTTAACTTTTAGGTAATAATTCCATCCTGCTTGTATTGCCAATTTCGGAAATTAGAAAACCCTAGAGTTAATAAGAACTTCACCTAGTTAGGCAATAATTCCAAATGGTCTGTTTCACAAACATTCAGTTTCATCGCACTACCAATTGGTGTGGTCAAATTTGACACCTACAAATCTAATTGGTACTGCTATGTTATTACTACCACGCTGAACCTAATTCCAAAAAAGGACACACAAATTCCATCCCCATTTCTAACAGATTTAAATAGCAAAAGAGAATTCAGTTTATGTGCCTAAACCTGATGTGTATATGTACATCAAGGCTTACATATAAAGCTATAAACTGGCAATACGAACTTGGCCTATGAAATTTTATAGATCAAAAGTGACAGTGCATTCAAAAGATTTCAAGGCATTCTGATCTAACACACCTACAGGCAAAAATAAATAATTATGCTAGATAGCTACTAACTTCACTGGATGGTGGAAGACAATATGCAATTTTGGCTAATTCCTAATCAAAATTTGCATCAAAATTCAGGTCAAGAAAAAAATCCAACCTCGATTAGAAAACCATTTCACCTAATTTACGGATCAGACCTAGCAAAGGCGGATGTGTACAGCCAGCATCACATAAAGCTAGAATCGTACAGACCTAATGACTTGAAATGGTCCTCCATTGATTCAGTCCACCAAATCCTCCTGTTTGTGTGATGTTGCACACCAAATCTAGCTAGGCAAGGAACACGCCAGCCGCCGCCACCGACACGTTGCTGCGAAACACTGAGACTTACCTTCATCACCACAAAAAAGCATGGAAAAAAGGAACAACAGACAACCAGGAGCCAAGGTTTCCCTCGCAGCTCTCGGTCCCCAAACCTGGAAAAAATCAGGAGCCGGAATGGCAGGAGGTGAGCATTGACTCACCCAAATTGCGTCGCCCACGCTCCACGACGACGAGGACGACGTGCGTAAGAGAGCCAAGGCGGCAAGGGAACAAAGCAGTCGCGCCGCGCCGGCGTCCCGCGTCTCCTCTCCCTCCCTCCCACCTCAGGTAAGCACTGTAGCCGAGCAGCAGCCCGGGCAGGGGCCGGAGTGAGCGCACGGGCGTGGAGGCGGCGCTGCCGCCACCGCGGAAGGGCAAACAGTCAACATAAAGGCATAAACCG
This sequence comes from Hyparrhenia diplandra, assembly GCA_015847255.1. Taxonomy (NCBI): domain Eukaryota; kingdom Viridiplantae; phylum Streptophyta; class Magnoliopsida; order Poales; family Poaceae; genus Hyparrhenia; species Hyparrhenia diplandra. The sequence goes on along the minus strand of JADLZK010012022.1, from coordinate 77,285 downwards.
AACATTCACCAAAAACATTTTCATTACAGATACTACAACTCTGTGAAATAACCAGAAACATTCACTAAGAACATCGATTTATTTATATTAGAACAACGGTACACATGATAGAACATGTGAATAATGACTGAGAACATAGAGGCATAAACTAGGAACATTTACTCGTAACAAAAAATTATTTATAATAGAACATCAAAGCACGCACGATAGAACATGAGAATAATAACTGAGAACATAAAGGCATAAACCGAACATTCACCAAAAACATTCACTGAGAATATAAATTTATTTATAATAGAACATGGAAGCACACATGATAGAATATTGGAACCATGACTGAGAGAATATAGAGGCATAAATTTGAAACATTCACTGAGAACATCAATGTAATTATAAGCGAACATCGAGGCACACATGATAGAACATAGCAATATAGAAAAAGTGGGTCTGAAAACAACAAAAGCAAAGAGGGTGGTATCTTACTTAGAGAAGCGGTCTATGCATCAAAGTTGTACATAGCGAGGCTGAAAGGAAATCAAAAGTACCTGCACTGGGCAGGAATTATTAGCAGCACATGAAATTCCGCATATGATCAGACGCATGATCTATTTACTTCTAAGAACAACGCCTAAGAGTCCTACAAAATTAAATGTTTACTGTGAGAAAACTGTTTTTATATGTTGGACTAGGATCTAAAACCATATAAATGAATGAATTTAGTTTAAAAATCATAATACCTACACTGTATTACAGAAGCAAAGCAATTGGAAACTGAGTTGTCAGAAAAGTTGGCTCAAGTTAATGAAGAAAAGGATAAGTTTGAAGAACTGTCAAAGAAAACAACCATAAAGCATTTGGAAGCAGAGAAGCAGGTCCAAACTTTGCAGGATGAATTGGAATCTGTCCGTGGCAAAATAGAAGAGGTGGAAAATGAATTGCAGTCTCTGGGTATTAGAGAAAAGCTCAGTGCTCGATAAACTTAAATCTGCAGAAGTGCAGTTGAAGCACAAAGGCAGAGCGCTGGAACATGCCACTTCAAGAAACTAGACTTGGAAGCTCTGTATCAGTCTTTACTTGTAGATACAGAAACAAAGCTTCAACAGTTCGCAGACAACTTGACGCAGAAGGAGACAGAGTGCCACCAACTGTCTGAAAAGCTGAAGTTGGCTGAGGAAGAAGCAGCATCCTATCAATCAAGAGCAACAACAGCAGCAGAAGAGGTGGAGGCCATGAAAGTGGAGCTCGAAGCCTTTGAGTCAGAGATTTCTACTCATGAGGCCACCATTGAAGAACTCAAGATCAAGGTCTCTGATTCTGAGTCAAAGGCGGAGCAGGCATTGGCTGAGCTTGCAATGCTGAGTGGAACAAATGAGACCCTGAAAGAGGAACTTAGTGCTAAGCTGGCAATGCTTCATGAAGTTGAGGAGCAGCTTAATTCTACTCATGCGGAGAAGGAAGAAGTTGCTGCGAAGCTAGCTGAGCATGAAAGGACAGTAGAACATTTGACTGAGGTTCATAGTAGAGGTATAGAACTCCAATCTGCAGTTGAATCAAGGAATGCTGAAATTGAAGCTCAATTGCAGGAGGCTCTTGAGGCAGTAGGACAGAAAGAGGCTGAGTTGACAAACTTGAATGAAAAGCTGGTTGCACTTGAGTCCGAGATTGAAAGTTTGACACACGTAAATGAAGCCTTGAAACAGGAAATCAATGCTAAGCTGGTAATGGTTGATGAGCTGCAGGAGAAATGTGGTTCTATAAATTCTGAGAAAGAAGAACTTGCAGAGAAGCTGTCTATTCATGAGAGAAAGTTAGAAGATTTGACAGAAGAACACTCAAGAGGTTTGGAGCTCCGATCTGTAGCTGAATCTAGGAATGAAGAAATTGAGAGTCAACTGCATGATGTTCTCGAAAAGATAGCACAAAAAGAAGCTGAGAAGCTGGCTTTGCTTGAAACTGAGAATAAAAAGTTGACTGGTGTGAATGAGGCATTAAAAGAGGAAGTGGATGCTAAGCTGGCCATGTTTGATGAGCTACAGGAACGGTTTATCTCTACTCATGCTGAGAAGGAAGAAGCTGCAGAGAAGCTAGCTGTTCATGAGAGGACAATCTCACAACTAACAGCGGTACACACAAGAACCTTGGAGCTCCATTCTGTAGCTCAATCAGAAAATGAAGAAATTGAAGCTCAGTTCCGTGAGGCTCTTGATACAATAGCACAGAAAGAAGGTGAAGTTAAAGAATTGTGTAAGAAGCTGGATGCCCTTGAAATTGAGTTGGGATATTATGAGGAGCAGGCAACTGAAGCTGCTGCTTCTAAAGAGAATCATAAGGTTAAATTTGATGAAGCTTCACAGAAGATAAAGATCTTGGGGGAACAACTTGTAGATACACATAGCAAGTTGGGGCATTTTCTTACAGAGAAGGAAAGCTTGGCTCAAGCAAATGGTAGTTTGAATGAGGAATTGGAAGTACATCAGAACAAGTTGAACGATTTACATCTTGCACTTGCTGCTGCAGTAGCAGAAAAGGAGGAGGCATCTGAAGAGATTCATTCGCTTCGTAAAATGCTCGATAGAATGATCGAGCGCAAAGCAGAATTAGAAATACAGGTAGTGATATGCTTGTCAAAATTCCCACTTAATTGTAGCTTCAATATGTGTTCTAGTATATACACAACAGTAGAAAGAAAAAGAGTTCTTTTTTTTTTTGTTGTTTAACTAAGTAGAATAATTTTCAGGTGTCTTCTACTATACAAGAGCGTGAAGAACTAAAGAGCAAATACCAAAATACAATCGAAGAGAAGCAGATGTTGAGTGATAAATATGAAACCACAAAGAAAGAGCTCGAGGATGCAATAGCTAAGTTGGAGGAGGAAATTAATGTAGACAAGTCAGAAAAAGAGTCCCACATCTCAAAACTTGAGCGACAGATTACATTATCCGAGACAAAGTACATGGAGGAGGTATGTATCATTGAGTGTACTACAATAGCAATGATACTAAAAATCCCAGCTAACAAGAGCATAACCACATTCACATTAAGGATGAGACAAGGGATGCAATGATACAACATAAGAAGAAGTTAGGGTTTCAGAGAAGAACAAACCCTAGAGAGCAATGCAATGCCGGAGCAGAAGAAGACACAGCCTCCGCCGCAAGCACCAGCGGCCTCGTCTCCACCAACGCAGGCGAGCAGCCCCAGGCCGGGGTCGCCAGTGAGCGCACGGGCGTGGAGGAAGGAGCCAAAGCCGCTGCCAACGTGGAAGAGGAAACAGTCCGCCGCCGCCGCCGCAAGCACCAGCGTCCTCGTCTCCACAAACGCAGGCGAGCAACCCCAGGCCGCGGCTGGCAGTGAGCGCGCGGGCGTGGAGGAAGCAGCTGCCGCCGCCGCCGCCGCCGCGGAAGAGGAAACAGTCCGTCGGGCTTGTTGGGCTGATTGTTGGGCCGAAACAGTCAAAGGGCCGAAAACGGGGGTGGTCGGCGCAATGTTAACTAACATTGGCGGTCGCGAGGGAAGGGAATCGGGTGGATGGGCTCGTACTGGGCCGGTTGGAGGCCTATTAGACTATAGTTCTGTGGAGCTCGCGCTTGGATCAACAATCAACGGTCTGGATGAGCAACCTTAGAGACAAGTTGTTCCGTACTACCGCAGAGGATCTGATTCAGAATTGGGGCAAAAGAGGGCGCGGCGGTGGCGAGCGGCTTCTGCTCAGCGAGGCACCGGCACCGGCGGCCACATACTCGTGGGTATCTGAAGTAGCCGCCGCTGCCCCATCCCGCCGAGCAGCCGACGACTGCGGCGCCCTCTCATATCCCATTACCAGCACTCGTTTCTCCATTCCCCACTTCCGAAACGCCATCTTAGAGAAAGGAGAGCATCGCAGTGGCACACGCGCAATGGAAGGCTCGCCGGTGACGCTCCTCCCGGAGGCTAACTCCCTCCCCGACGGCTTCGTCCCCGACGTCGAGAGCTCAGGCACGGACGCGGCTTCTCCCTCCTCCGCGCCCATCGCTGATGGTGCGCTCGACTCCGACATCCCCGCCGCCACCAACCCCGGCGGTGAGGAAACCCTAACCGATCCCTCCCTTCCTGCGTCCACCGCCGAAGATGCCGCTTCGGCCGCCGCTGCTGAAGCTTTGGGCACACTTTCTCTGGACGCCGCTGCGGAGGCGGAACGCGCTCTAGGGCATCACGGACCCACAGGCGCTACAAGAGGTGATCGATCCTCTGTAGTCCTCTCTCGATTTTGTTTTTTTTTTCATTCACCCATGCCATTCTGAAATAGTAATTAGGATCAGGATGCCATTCCTCTAGCGGTTCATTGTAAACGTAGAAAAATTAAGATTTTCATCACGGTGGAGTTTGAGCTCCAAATGTACTTTAGGGGCTCTGTGATCCTTACCATGTTTTGCTGTTCATTTTGACAGGTGAAGAATTCTTGAAGGAGAACTGTGCATCAGAGCAAGTGGGCACTCCAACTGTTCAAAAGGTGGGCAAGATTGTTTGTCACACAGTATCATACAAATGTTCGCAAGAGGAATTATTCTTTGCAAACTGGGATTGATTTGCTTGCTTTTTGTAGGGGAGCGGTGAGCCGAAACGCAAGGTCGTGAAGCGTAGCAAGCTCGAGAAGGACAGAGAGTTGTTTGAACTGGCCCAGCAATACCACAGAGTGGTTGCAGAAAGGGATGCAGGTTAGTTATGAATGTGTCGTTGTATAGTTGAATTTAATGAGTGCATGCCTACCTTTGTGATTCTCCTTTATACCTTCACGGGCAAAACATGTGTGTTTCTTTTGGTCGAATGGATGCCCATCTATGTCCATGTATTAAGATGTTAATTAAAACTTCTTATTAGCATGGGTATTTCAGTGTCACTAAAAATTACGCGTATTTTGATTTTGATTTTTGCATATGAACTGGTACCTGCACATTGTGCTCATAGAATTCATCTACTTAACATTTGTCATTTTTATTTGGGTCCTTGCAGCTATTGCAGTCAAAGAAAAACTAGAATCTCTTTGTAGGGAATTTCAGCGTCAAAACAAAATGTTAAAGGTATGTTCAGTGTATTTGCACTTTGAATCAAAGCGGTATAAAAAGAGTTCTTTTCACTTTTGTTCAATTATTATACCATATTAGCATCTTTGTCTCAGGAAGAGTGCCGAAAGGGTATCGACGGAGGGACAGAACATGCGTATGGAATTGTCTGAAAAAAATTTGATAACGCCATAAAGGTTGGCAGCTCAAAATACATCATCTGATTATGATATATGATAAATATATACAGGTTCCTTCATTTTTTTTTGCTTGTATGTCTAAGTTTTAGCTCTTATTTATAAAATTTTCATGATATTTTTGTAGGGTGTCAGTGTCAAGCTTGAGGAGCAGAGAGTTGAGTGCATTGCTCAGCTAGAAGAGAACAATATGTAAAATACTAAACTTATTCATAGAATCAAATCTTGAATGTTAGGAGTTCCATTAGTTTAAGCAACTCATTGTTAAAGTGCCTTCTGACATTTCTAGTCTGGTACACTGACACTTGTTGCTTTTTTTGTAGGTTGAGAAGTAAACTCAGAGACCTTGCTGATCAATTTAACATTACTCAGCAGAAATATGCTCACCAAGTATGCTATCTATATTCTACATATTAATAGATCTTGAAGTCTCATTGATATTTGTATGACAATATTGTTCTTACTAGTTTTAAATGCTATTTGGTGCGCTCTTAACTTGTGGCATGTATAGTTGAAAGAGAAAAACACTGGAACTTGAGCTTGCTGATCTGAAACTTCAACAACAGCAAGAGAAGGCTGCTCAGGAACATACCCAAATGCAGTTGTATGCTGAGCAAGTTTCTCAGCTTATGACTACTGAGAAGAACCTGCGGTTGCAACTAGCTAATGATGGAGAGAGATTTCAGCACTTTCAGGTACTTTCACTTCTAAGACCATTTCCAGATTCCAAATGGTCCCCATTAGGGGACAACAATAATGACAACACATGGCTTTTGTCCAAATCAAGTTGGTGTAAGTTAGAATGTTAGATATGATCATATGTGAAAGAGATTATGGCTGGGAATAATTCCTTGATTGATTCAGATTAGAGGGTGCGATACATATATATAGGCATGGAGTATTCCCCGCCAACCATGCCAGTCTCCATGCCTTGAGTTATTCACGCACCCACAACACAATCCGAGGCCATTAGGCACTCCACACACAGCACTAATAATAGGCTAGTCTAACACTCCCCCAGCAATCGGAGCGTCGGCCACTTTGCACGCTCGTGATCGGACCTAAACTCCGTGAACACCGAGGAAGGTAGCCCTTTGGTGAAGATGTCGGCATACCGCGAGGAGGTAGGGACATGCGGGACTCGAACATCACCAATAGCAAAGACGCTCTCGGACGAAGTGAAGATCGATCTCAATGTGCTTGGTACGCTGATCTTTGATCGGATTGGAGGTCATGTAGATGGCACTAATGTTGTCACAATATACTAGTGTGGCGCGCCTGAGGGGGGGCGTGCAGCTCCGTAAGAAGCCGGCGCAACTAAGTGGCCTCTGCAACTCCATTTGCCACTCCGCGATACTCGGCTTCGCGACTAGATCATGACACGGTGTTCGACGACGCCGAGGACCGGGAGACGAGGTTGTCACCGAGGAACACAACAGAGCCCGAGGTGGACCGGCGGGTGTCCCGCAACCAGGTGATCGAGATCGGTGTAGACTACAAGATCGGACGAAGAGGACGGCCGCAGAGGAGTCCAAGATGGAGGGTGCCTCGAACATAGCGGTATCCGCTTTAAGGCCGCAAGGTGAGGCTCACGAGGATCATGCATATAGAGGCGCACCTGCCGAACTCGCATACGAGATGTCCGCCGAGTGAACGCCGTATCAGAGCGCCCGGCAAGGCCGTGGAAATTTGTCGGATCGTACACAAAAGCCCCCTCACCGCAAAGAACCTTCGGATTGGTGTCAACCGGAGTGGAGCACGGCTTGCATTCAGACATCCCCTGCACGCCGTAATATCGAGCATGTACCGTCGCCGAGGAGAGGAGAAGGTCAGTCTCCACCGCTAACCCCGCATGCCGAGGAAGTGATGCAGACACCAAGATCCTTCATGGCGAACTCTTGCCGGCGGCGAGATGATCCGCCGAAGAAGACCGGGTGTGGAAGCTGGAGGACAATATCATCCACATAGAGCAACAAGTAGGCAATATCCGAGCCACGCCGATAGACGAAGAGGGAGGTGTCCGACTTGGCTTCAACAAACTGGCGATGGACACTAGAAAAGAGGCCATGCGACCGCATTACTCATGCACGAGGCGCCGCCAAACCCATAGAGAGACTTCCCCGAGGAGGCGACATGATCCGGACGAGCCGGATCCTCGAATCCGGCGGCCGCCGACAAGAAAATGGGCCGGGTCGATTGTCATGAAGAAAGGCATTCTTCACATCCAACCGGTGAATAGGCCACCCGGCGGAGAGAGCCGTGGAGAGCACCGTGCGAATCGCGTGGTCGGCTTGACGACAGTGGCCGAACGCCTCATCAAAGTCAACACCGTGTCAGCCGGGTGAATCCACGGCGACCCAACGAGCCTTGTACCTCTCAAGGGAGCCATCGACCGAACTTGTGCTTGAAGATCCACTTCCCCTATGACAACGCGGGCCCGAGGGGGTCGAGGCACGAGATCCCGTGTGATTCTCAAGGAGAGCACCGTGTTCCTCTTCCATAGCTGCGCGCCAATTGAGATCGGTAAGCGCCGCCGAAGGTCTTCGATGCATCGCAGATATAGAGGCGACGTGGTAGGCAGCCGCATCCCAAGCCGCTCTTGGCCCGTGTGCTCATGGGGTCTTTGGTTTTGTCACCGGGCGGCACCAGGATGGGAGCCGGAGGAGGGGGGCCCCCTCCGGGCCACATCCGGTTGGTCCCCACCCATGGGTTGTAGTAGGATGGCCGGGGACGTTCACCACCAGCGGCCCAAAACTGCATGTTTTTTTTTTTTTGCTCACGTGCGGACAAGTCACGCCGCGAAACCAGGGCACGGGGACGCGCTGGATCACCGCTGAGTAGTACGTCGGTCACGCTGTGCGACGAAGATCAAGGTCCGCGCGATGGACGATGTCGGAGCCGTGTGTCGGCCTATCGGGATGCGCGGGGTCGATCTTGCCGCTTGGAGATCACGACCACGCCGCGCGATCGGGAGCCGCGTCGGGGACGCTGCGGGATTGCTGGGTCGCCGCGTCGTCGGGATCGCGCCGATCGGGCGAAGCCGCCGCGGATCGGGCACCGAGCGGGCGTCGCGCGATGTGCCTCGGCGAGGTGGGGGTAAGCCGCGAGCAGATGCCCAAACGGCGGGCGGGGCCGGCGATCGTGAGGATCCGCGACGGCGCCGCGGGTGAAGAGGCTGCGCGGGCGGAGAGCCGGCCTTGAGGGGAAGAGGGCCGGCGGCGGAGACGGCGCGCGGGGCAGCGGAAGCGTATCTAACCTAGGCGGATGATACCATGAAAGAGATTATGGCTGGGAATAATTCCTTGATTGATTCAGATTAGAGGGTGCGATACATATAGCGGCATGGAGTATTCCCGGCCAACCATGCCAGTCTCCATGCCTTGAGTTACTCACGCACCCACAACACAATCTGAGGTCATTAGGCACTCCACACACAGCACTAATAATAGGCTAGTCTAACAATATGAAACCCAACGAAACATGTAAAACTACTCGTGCACTTTACCCGCTTTAGTAGTGGTCATTTTTGCCCTTGTAGGAGAAGGTTTAAAAGTTTGAGCACGGAATTTCTTTTTGAAGCACTTTAATCCCTTTTTTATATTCCTTTTACCTTTATCAGGATGCCCTGTCAAAAAGCAATGAAGTCTTTGAAACTTACAAGCAGGAAATGGAAAAGGTATCATTGTATCTGCTTTACTTGTCAACAGTTGTTGACTGAGGTAAAAATCTCATATGATCTTTTTCATCAGATGATTTCGGTGATAAAGAATCTTAAGAAGGAGAATGAATTTCTGAAGGAAAATGCGAGAACTCAGATATTGCTATTGTGAAGCTCATTGAAGAGGTAATGTTTGCATCGCAAAAGCTAATTCCTAGCTGTACTAAACCAGGTTGCTATGTTCAGACCACAGTTTCGACAACTATAGCTACCTGCCTTAGCACAGTACATTAATCTCCTTTACGGTGTTTGAAAAATTAGGACCAGTTCTCTAGCTTATAGAGTTAGATTTGTCTTTCTATGCATATACTAGAAAATCTTGTGCCAGTTAATCCTGCATTATATAAGTAGTATTTGCTAACTTATACCCATTTGCGATGCCTCTGCAGCGTGAGCTAACGAAGAAGCAAATAGAGAAATTGAAAAAAATCAAAAGGAGAAGCTTGAATCCCTATGTCGATCACTACAGGCAGAAAGGAAACAAGGCCCCTCCGCCAGTGTTTCAGACGCCCCTTCTAGCCAAGAAGATGTGTCAGCGACAAGTCAAGAATCTTAGCACTTTGTGCTTGTCAATATACCGTCGATCACTACAGCTTGCTGAGATTTCTGAAGCCAGAGAAATGAATGTGTTACTTATATCCTGTTTTGCTTGTGTTTGCGGGAGTTCTGAGCACATTTAACACACTAAGCTGTCAACCTACTGTCCATCTCTGGCCTTGTGAGATTGTAGCTAGAGCCAGAGGCACAATCCGTAACAAGTAACTCGGTATTGTTACCAAACATATATATAAGCTCTCGGCTGTTCCTTTTCTTGTTTTTGTTTGATTTGTGGGTGTGTTGATTCCTCTGATCTTTTGTTCCCACTTCGGCCTTAATAAATGGCCGTTTTTGTTCCATGCTTTCTCTAAATTATTGAATGCAAAACTAAAACAGCTTTTGTTTTGGATAGACAGTAATTTAACGAGTTATCCTTTGTTTTGCAAAATTCTAGAAATGATCCATCGTTCCTGTATTCTTCGTGCTTCAACACAAACTGCAGTTGACTTGAATATATCGGAGAACCAACAAAACAGTGATGTATGGGCAGTAAAATGCAGAGATGAACCCACGTACTGTTCACATCATTTTTCAAATGTAAACAATTGAAGTTATAATCGGACAACTTCAATAAAAACAATATGTATGACTAGCGACTAAAAAGGGGAAAACAGAGTAGAGAATGCCCAGGAAGAACTATATCCAACAAGCTCTAGTGAGCATTTCTTCTACTGAATGTTGCTGCTACATGTGCCCGTGTGTAGCATAGCTGAAGGAAATATCATGCAACACACATTCTTATATTCGCCTTTAACAACATCAAAATGCAATCCAGAAGCATAACCTGCATAGACATAAGAAAAATATGAAGACAATTCAAAGGTTGAGGAAAAGTAATTGTCACATGGTAAGCTAAACCAATTTAGGTGCCAGGAAAAATAGAGAGTATAATGTGAAAGTAATTGAAATGGTAGAAGGTAGACTAAGGTGAAGTTTGATAAGCATTGATAATGCGACACTCCTTGATGTAGGTGTTTAACTTGTATTCATAAAACAAATATAATGATAAACTGGGTGGAGTTTGATACACGACGATGGCTTTTTGGAGTTGCAAATAGGACTAACAATAACTTCCAATGTGTCCAGGATAATTCCAATGATATCAAGAATTGCATGTTCATGACTAAAAACATTTTGAACAAGAATTAGAATTTGAAAGATTGCTGGACTAGGAATGTGGGGTTTAAGCCAAACAAAATCAAATATGCATGACTTACTAGCTCAATCAGTAGCAACTTTCTTCCTTGCTGCCCTTGCGTTATCATACTCAAATTTGAGCACATCTGGAATATGAGATGTATCCTTGATGTACAACCACCTCCCTATTGCACTCTCCTCAATCATTGGGAAGTACTTAACAAGCATGGTATTGACAATCCAGTACCAGATAGCACCCAACACGAGGCCCAATACTGCTCCCGCAAGAAAACCTGATGAAAATTTATCAATTGAAACTCGTTTGGGTTTTGAGAACCTACTTCGCCTAGATTAAAAATAATCACATTGAACCACTTCTATTTCAAATAAGCAGGTCTCTGAGACAGGTAACTGATTGAAATGAACACATTGTTATTGACATCACACTAAATGATGCCAAATGCAATTAGACAGAGGTAAGCACTATTAAACACCCACAGAAACAAATGCAACACGGCTTTTTTTGATAGAGAAAAAGACAAGAACTTTTCAATACAGATAAATGCATTCAATTGGGTATACATGCACGGTTGTATCCAGAAAGACAGGGAGACAAGTCTTGATTCTGACCCAAAAACGAATTACTAGAATTTGGATGCTCGTTTCATATATATTTATGAAGATTATCCTTTCACAGTATTCCATCAAGATAGTAAAACAGTGTTGACTCATTTTTCCCCCTCAAATAACTTTTCTGCACCAGCTTTCTTCAAAACTGTTTCTAATGCATCTGATTTTCTGTTTCCATCAGCTAAGGTTAGGACAAATAACATATAGTTATGGAAAGTGCCATAGTCTAACTTGCCCATCCAAATCACAAGTCATTTTAGCTTTGTCATAAGATAAACTTCTCCAGGTTTGACTATCTTTTTATGAAAAATGCACAAACATGTTCAACATAAAACAAATTCATTAGATACACCATAAAACAGATTTTGATAGAGCATTTATGTGATACTGTAGATAATAAATTGGTCAAAGTTGAACAAGTTTGACTTACAATTTAAATGGAGAGAGTACTTTCCATGGTGGCACTGTTGTGACAAAACTAAAATGACTTAAAATTCAAATGGAGAGAGTACTGTTGCCTGTTGGGACTACAAAACTAAAGCAATTCAGTCCTACGTTCCTTAGTAAACACACATGTGAATTGTCAATCTCAGCGAACTTTCACTTCAAACCAGAGAAACCCCACCTCCTTACAAATGGAAAGTAACAAATTACCTCAAAGCACATAAGCGTTTCGAATTTGTCATTTCATTTGTCACAGAGCACCACTATAAGTGAGTCAGGAGAACCTCCCACTGATTATGATTATGTAGGGGTGCACCATTTTTGAGGAAAAAGCACATCTAGTCAGATCGGATCGGAAATTGAGGGGCTCTCACCTGCGCGACGGTATGGTAGCCTAGGTAGACCCTGGACAGCATGGTGAGGAAGGCAAGCGGCCATGGCAAGGCGGCGATCACCTGACGCGCGCGCGAGCGGCGGAGGGCGAGGAGCGACAGGTAGGTGGCAAAGAAGAAGGTGTACTGCGCGTGGCTGGACGGCCAACCGTGGGAGTCGCAGGCCTCGAGCAGCTCGCAGTAGGCCGGGCGGGACTGCGCGACGGAGTGCTTGATGAGCTCATTGATGACCTGAGAGACGAGGAGCCCCGCGGCGAAGCAGAGGCCCTGGAGCTCCCGGCGGAAGAGGAAGTGGGAGACGAAACCGCCGAGGCTGATGAAAACCGGGACGAGGGAGACCCACGCGAGGAAGAGACCCAGCGGGTCGCCCCGGCGGTAGCGGACGTGCGTCAGCGTGATGGCCTTGAGCGAGGGCGGCACCGACGCCGCCATCTCCTGGGAGTCCGCCGCTCCGGACATGGTCGCGCTCTCGCCTGAGAAGGATTCGATTTCCCGGCGCAGGTTTTCCTAGGATTGGACCCGGCCGGTGGGGAATCGATCGGAGACGGCTGTCACGGCTCGCTGCTCCGATTGGCGTGGAGATCGCGGGGATTTGCGCCCTCCGCGTGTTTGCAGCTAGAGCCTGGTTGGGGGACGGGACGCGTCGTGGTCCGTTGAGCCGGACGAACGTGCCAGAAGCCCAGAATAGGGGAGCTGAAGCCGCGTGGTGAGGGGAGAAGGGAGAGAGGAACTGAGCGAGCACACGACGGATTGGAGATTCGGCATCGGACGATACATTTCATCATTCATTTCATTAGAACTTCAAATTGACCAAGGGGGTCAGAGAAATACTACTTGTAGCTTTCATAAAGTTTGTCAGATGCATTTTTTTCCTAGATAGATAGATACATTTTGGGGGGACGTTTGGCAGATCTTCTAGACCGACTCTCTTGCTAGCTGGGCATCCTTATGCTGATTTAATAGATTTAATTAATAGAGAAGTCTACAATCAACATCAGCTATAATATTAAGTTAGCATCAACTGGTTTATCAACCACAAAAAATCATTAGTCGTACGCCCCGAAGCTATTATTTTGCACCATTGGTTAGTTTCATAGGCGGTTTTGCTCGTTTTTGTGGCAAACTACTATGGATGACTAAAATTCCATAGTTTTTGTAAAAAAAAAAAATCGAAATTTGCTTCCAACAGCCACACTTCCTTTTACCCAAGAGCAGATGTTGTCGCCGGTTGCTCTATGCCTTAGACGAGTTTTGATGTGCTTGGTGCTCCTAAGAGAGCGTCCGCAATGGTTCGTGGAAATTGCTAGCTAGCTTATATGGAGCTACAAAAGAAAAAAGCAATTGAATCTGCATTCCCTAGAATATGTAGGAGTAGCTGAGACAGAACATTATTCGATACACGCTGCGAGACAAGCGCTTGGTGCTCGCTAGTGAGATCGTATTTTGTACTCTCTCCGCCACATTGGACAAGTTTGCCTAATAGCTGACGATTTCGCTAGTTAGTTGGAGGCACCCTAAGAAATACACCACGCAAACGACCAAGGTGGCATTGGCGTTGGACATCAGAGAAATCCTTGCTATTGTTGCTATACTCTCTGTCGCAGAAAGAACAGTAAACATTTTAGGATCTATGACATACACCAGTGTTCAAGATAAAAGATTTAAGTACCTCTTCTAATCTAAAATAAAGGTAGAGATGTACTGTATTTTGGAAAAAAAAATATATTAAGAAAAGAGAAATGTGCATTATGAAGTAAGAATTGATCACTATTATAGAGTAAATTTAAAGGTAAAATGCTACCGTAAGATATGTACTATATTTTGGGACTGAGTATTATTATTACTTTACTCCTTTTTTACTTGGCATTAGAGAGTGCGAGCCTGCGAATTTCCCCTATTTTTTACTTGGCAAAGGCCGCCGGCCGCCGCTGTGTCCGTCTGGGACTCCGTGTTTGCCCGTTTGCCACACCCTTGATTTCGAAACCCGGTGCTTCCCGATTTCAAATAGAAGCTCGCTCGCTTCGCCTGCAGGCTGCAGCCCTGCACGCCTCCGCCAGACTGCGCCGCCGCCGCGAATCGCCTCACGCAGGAAGCTCAAGGTGGCGGCAGTGATGGAATCCCATCACGGCGGCGGCGGGAAGGCACGGGACATGTTCTCGGTGTACCAGAACCCGTCCCTCACTCGGGCCCTAGACTCCCGCAGCGCCCGCCCCTCCGTCACAGTCCTCCTCGTCCTCGCGGCCTTACCCGTCGCCTCCGCCTCCTCCATCCTCGCCCTCTCCTCCCGGTAAGCCCAAGCAGCATTAATACTCTCACCCATTCTCACATCTGCACCTAAACCCTAAACACCATATCATAACCATGCGTGGGTTCTCTTCTCGTGTATTGGTGCTTTTCCAGGAGGCGCAGATCACCAAGCTCGCCGGCCGAGCCGGTATCTCTGTCCTTGCTGCTGGTAAGCTCGCCTATCTCTCTGCTCGTTTGGCGTTTGGGGAATCCCAAGCTTGGTGTCGTGGCACTGTGCTTTGCCCCGTTGCGCGTGAGCTGTTTGTGAAAATGCCAGGCACGCCTGTCTTGGTTGCATTGCACATCAGGTGTTTGTAGAAACGCCATAGTTTGTCACACATCAATTTGTTTACGGATCCCTATTATTTAGATTCATTTAACAGTGTTTACAAACGATGAAATGTGAATGGTGAACTTTTGCTGTTCACTTGTGCTAGAGATGCATCTGCCATCATTAACCTGTTTCGATCTTTCAGTATTTCTCTTTAGGTTGGTGGAGGCAGCACTGGGTCTTGTTACACTTTTCACACTGCTGGGGTTCTTCAGGGCACTGATGTTGTACAATGGGAAGAAGGTACTGGCCAAGGACGACAAGGTTGTCTTGTCTGAACGCCAACTGGGACTTCTTGGGTTAAAGATGGCGGTTTCAGAGGGAGGTGGGAAAGGTGAGCAAACCAAAAGGCCTCCCAAGACCAAGCCATCAACACCATCGGAGCCAATTGTGCCTATCAGGAGGTCTTCATTCAGCTATACACCATCTCGGCCTTCGGGGCAATCTAGGATTGGTTCGAGCCATTTGAGCCCTGGTGGCGAGAGACTGACCACAGCAGTGGTGTCACCTTCCACCCCATTGCAGAAGCCTGCTTCTTCCCCTTCAACTCCATGGTCAAGGAAAAGCTCAGGCAGTGCCAAGGGAATACAGACAGAGGCAATGCTGGAGCAGTTCTTGGCTGGCTTGGATGTAAATGTTGACAAAATCACAGATCTAGAGACTAAGACCACAACACCTCCAGCAACCATTACAAGCTTTGGTGTTGCTACCCCTGTTTCAATTACCACATCAACCACCCCTTCTGGTGCTGCAAGGAGCACACCTCTGAGACCTGTGAGGATGTCTCCTGGCTCCCATCAGAAATACAGCACGCCACCGAAAAAGGGTGAGGGTGAACTTCCATCTCCAATGTCCTTGGAGCAAGCAGTCGAGGCCTTTGAGAACTTGGGTGTTTATCCTGAGATTGAGCAGTGGCGAGATAGTCTTAGGCAATGGTTTTCTTCAGTTGTGATGAACCCACTTGTCCAGAAAATTAAAACAAGCCATACTCAGGTGTAGATTTCTAGGATTCTTTTTACGTGACCCTATATCTCTATGCATTTTTTATTGGTTATCTTTCTTTTTAATATTCCTTTCATATGCACTCTGTTGTAGGTTAAGCAAACAACAGCTACTGTTGGGGCTTCAGTTACTGTTAGCCAAGTTGGAAGCGATCTGCCAAGCACAACACCGCCAGTTGCCTTGTCTCCTCTTGGTGGGACTAAAGATTGGCAACCCGACTGTCACGGTAGATGAGGATGGGATCCTTAACCAATTACGCTCTGCACTCCTACATTCTCGAGATGCCCCTGTTGGTGAGTTCCTGACTTCCTGATGTGGTTTAACGGTTTTTGTGTTTTCATGTGTTCCCATCATTACACATAAGAAGGTTTTTTGTGCTGTGCTTGAAGTTGACCTACTTCTTAAAGTTTAGCTTAGATTTTCTTTAGTTGTTAGTCATTATTTTCTATGTGCAGCACAAACTTTTGGCAGTCCACAACAGCCACAACAGAATCCCTCCTTCCTGCTATTCAAGCATGTATTGATGCAATTACAGAGCATCAGAGGCTCAACTCTCTGATGAAGGGGGAGCTGATAAAAGGCTTATTGCCACAGAGTAGTGTCCGTGCTGATTACACTGTCCAAAGAGTTCAAGGTGAATATCTTGCTTTTGCCTTTTCTCGAAGTAGCCAACTGCAGAGCCTTTATAAATTGTGTGCTCTGCAGAACTTGCTGAAGGAACATGCTTGAAGAATTATGATTACATGGGTCATGGAAATGGCTACGGTAAATCAGAAAAGAAATGGACCACCGAGCTACCTACTGACTCACACCTTCTTCTGTACCTGTTTGCTGCTTTCCTTGAACATCCAAAATGGATGCTTCATGTTGACCCTACCTCATACTCTGGTGCCCAGTCCAGCAAAAATCCCTTATTTCTGGGAGTTCTTCCACCAAAAGAGAGGTTCCCAGAAAAGTATGTTGCTCTGATATCAGGTGTTCCAGCAATTATTCATCCAGGGGCTCTTATACTGGCTGTGAGCAAGCAGAGTCCTCCAATTTTTGCTCTATACTGGGACAAGAAGCTGCAATTTTCTCTTCAGGTGATTTGTTATGTGCAATTGTTCTTCTATCATCGTTGTTACTACCCCTTTTTCTCCCTTTAGTCATTTATTTCAGCATGGGCTGTTGAGGGAGTGCTCTTTTTTTTAATATAAGATGCACAATCTAGGAATTTAAGGAAAGATGGGAGAAATAAACACAGAAGAAAGGTAGGAAACGGGTAGTTTTGTTTGCTTGAGGAGTTGAGGTAGGATTTGAATGAAGCTGCAGTTAGTTATCATCTTATGAACTCAAATCTGGTTGGGAATAGATGGACATATTTTTGGGGTTGTACCTCTTGTTCATCTGCTGTTTATTATGAACATGATGGTTTATCAGTATGGAAACTTGAACATCTGATGAGCCTCATTTGAGAAGTATACATGCTTGCATTGTTTAAACTGCTAGACATGACATTTGTCAATTAACAATTATATTTGCTCTCTCAGTAAGTTCTTCACTTTTGTTGCTATATGTGTTATCTATGTGAATTCTTAATTCTTACCCCAGTGTTATGTTATCTAGAGCATTGATAGTTAAGCTTTAATGCTAAAACTTCCGTGACAATAAGTCTTAACACTATACTCTATGTTTTCACTTTCCAGGGAAGAACAGCTCTGTGGGATGCCATTCTACTTTTATGTCACCAAATAAATGTTGGGTATGGCGGTGTGGTTAGAGGAATCCATATTGGTTCGTCTGCCTTGAACCTCCAGTCAGTTATGGATTCAGATTCAGAAAGCTGAAAGTTGGTTTGGTGGTCTTGAGGGGATAAACTGTGACCTGCTGGTGTTAATGTTGTAATTGACCCTAGTATGTTTGGAATTGACATAGCTTTATTTAGTTGTAATATGCCCTGGTGGAGGGGGGGGGCATCTGAATGTTAAGCCCAAGCTGTACCTTAGATTTGTGACAATCCGATTTGTTTAACCCTGTTCTGTTCTTTAAATCCTTTATTAATGTAACGATACATTTTTGTAGTTTTTGGAGTAATTTACGTACTGCAGTACCATTTTGATCTGTTCATCAATTTCAGTCATATTTAGAGATCATTAACAGTAATATACTTGCATTATATATTTTTATAATCAATCTGTTTAGAGATACAAATGTCGAACTAAAAAATTATTGACTCCTTAAAATGTGAGATGAACATTTATTTTGGGATGAAGAGATTATGCTTATCGAAGCCAAATGTCTCATTCATTGTTTTTTAATCTATCCTTTCCAAATTATAAGCCGTTTTGACTTTTTTTGATGCATTGATTTTGATATGTATCTAGATATAAGAATCTAGATATAACATCGGTCTAAGCGAGCTTATAATTTGGAATGAATGGAAAGAATGTTCAGTGGTCCTGATTGGTACCTCAAATTTGCTAACAGGATTACAGATGTACCTCAACCGTTGTTTTTTCCCTCTAAAAAGAGCATGTACTCGGCTTTTGTGGCGTTGACAATAAAACAGAGTACCTGGCGTTATTAAAATTCAGAGTAGAGCAGTTGAATGCTCGATTGCAACTACAATCCTCGTGCCCAAGACCCACTAGCCACTAGATGACAAATTCTTTCGCACGTTAAAATACAGAAAAGAACAATTCGATGCTCGATTCCACCTCCAAGCCTCGTGCCAATCCCCCACTTGCTACCAAATTCTTTCGTACACGCTACCAAACTACCAAGAATGGGTTGCAACAAGCTCAGCGCAAACAAATGCTCAATGTATCTAATCCCTTTTCAGAACAGTCAGCTCCCACATCCCAGCCTGGGTCACTTATTTTTTTTTTCGTATCATCATACAAAGTATTAGCAAAGGTTCTTAGCGACTTGACACGCTGCACATTTAAATACTTGCCGAGTGCCGAGTGGAAATACTTTGATAATACCAAAGTCTCCTCCATGGGGCGACGATGGCCACAAGTCCACGACAGCTGCGAATTGCGCAAATGCGCCGGCGCGCCAAGGGATCGCGTCACGTCATCGTGTTCGTGTCTGTTTCTGTTTCGTTAACAAACCAGGAAAGCCATTTCACCAATCACCATGTGCACGACGCAACCGATCCATAGGTCCTCCTCCTCGTCAGAAAACAGCCATGCTCCGACGCCGCACCGCATCAGCGCCGTGTCAGCTCGCCCACCCCACCGGCAACCAGAAAGCAAGCGCCTCCGACAAGCCCCAGCCGTCCGTCCGTCCGTTTCACGCCATTCAGGCATCCATCCAGCCAAACGGGCGCACGCACAAGCACAAGAGAAAACAAAAAGAAGGAAAGAAAATCGCGAGGAGCCACACAGCGACGGAAACACCGAAAGGCAGAGGCAGCCAAACGCGGGCGCGGCCCGGCGAGCGAGCTGCCACGTCAGCGCGACGGTGACCTTCCCCGGTAACGCCGCCACCGCCTCGACCAACCTGGCCGAGGGCGGACGATTAAAATAAAATAAGCTAAACACCGGGGTTTTCGTTTTCTCCGCCCCGGAATCGGACCAAAGTCGGCGATACTGCCCAACCCAAAACCTCTCTTCTCCGCTCCGCTCCGCTCTCCCACCCGTGGGTGCTCCCCGCCTCTCCGTCTCCTCCGCCCGCGCTCGCTCGTCCGTCCGTCCGGCGCGCAGGAAGGTTGACCTGTCGAGGGCCGGCGAACCCGGTAAGTAAGGTAACCAGTCCACGCTGCTGTTCTCGTGGATTTCCTCCTGGTCTGCTCAGCGCTCCTGCTTCGATTCTTCTTCGATTTGGGGACTGGGGAATGAATAATTGGTCGGGGATTTGGGGGTGGTTTTGAGCTGCGGGTCAAGGCGGGGCTCGCTGTCGCATTTTCGTGGGGAGGGCGAGGAGATTTCGTAGCATCGGAAGAGTAGATGAGGTGGGGGACTTGGGCGGCGTTTGGTGCTGGTTGTGGCGAGGGGATTTGACGCACTGTTAGAGCGAGGCGGTGTTCGTCTCCACGGACGCAAAACCACAGGTCTGTAAGGAAGTAATCTCCTCCAGTTTCGTTATCTGAGATCTTCCAAGCTAGGCTCTCATCGCTTGGCACAAGATCAACCTCGATCTATTGCTTCCATGAGGTCTCTGTCTTGCTTACATAGTTTGCCAGTCGATTGAGTGCACAGTCGACTCACTTTCCTCAATTTTTAGCTTCTGAGATGAAAGGCCTCTCTGGCCGTTGTATGGATGGGACCGTAGTAGCTGATGGTTACTATCATGTGTTATGTGTGCGGATTCACGTCTTAATACTAAGCTTATTGACTCTTGACACTAGGTAGCCAGCAAATTGGGTGCTGCTGTTTATCGATCTATTGTCTGAGCCTCTGAGGTGACCGGGTTGCCTCTGCCGGTTTGGGCTTTTTAAAGGAACAAGATATATGCCAGTGCGCTGCATGGGGCACATTTTTTTTTTCCGAAATACACGGTCGCGCCGCAGAAGGCCGTCACAATGGCTAGCCAGATGCAGACCACCATGTCACGGAGGTTGTCCGTGTCTGAGGCCATGCTGCCGGCAGTGCCACAGTCTTGCTGATGAGCTTGTCCAGCACTCGCCGAACTCACTAATCACGAGCAAGTGACTTGACATGTAGTAAAATGTTTTGGACACTCCCATTACATGAAATTGAAAGAGTGACAATCAACACAAGTATAGGCAACATTATAAGTCCTACTATAGCAGCCCCAAGAATTTTCCAGATTCCAATACTACTATGGATGAATGATGACCAAAAGAAAATATGG
Organism: Hyparrhenia diplandra; assembly: GCA_015847255.1. Lineage (NCBI taxonomy): Eukaryota > Viridiplantae > Streptophyta > Magnoliopsida > Poales > Poaceae > Hyparrhenia > Hyparrhenia diplandra. The sequence goes on along the minus strand of JADLZK010012022.1, from coordinate 56,712 downwards.
TATGACCCAAACAAAAAGCACCACTAAATCAGCATGAATATATAGACCTTTGCAGATCATAGCAGTGATTCATGATCGAGCAAACCAAACAGAGAGGAAGAGAAAGTAGATCCACACTTTACATTGCAGCAGTATTATATTACAGGCAGCTAAACAAAAGAACCATCAGCCAGATCCATTAATCAGTCAATCTATTGATTGGGTGATATTCACATACACTCACACACCAGCCATTATCTGTTTATCCGCTTCAACTAAATGAGTTGCATGCTTGTTTGGGTGCAGTGCTGCTCCAGCAAACTAAGCTTTTTTGCTTCATTTCCTGTTGCAATCGTCTACCTAATATGGATATGCTTGAGAAAACAAATTTTAGAGTCTGGTTCTGCATCCTCAAACAAGTATCTGATACACTTGAGTAATAAGCAAGATGGCTGCCATTTTTGACTAATAAAGATATCTGTTTTACATGTTACCTCCACCCATAATCTGAATTTCTGAATCCCAGCGTGAAAAGTAGAACAAAGAACAGTGCCCTATTGGCAAACTGCATTAGAAACTCAAAGAACAGTGCCCTATTGGCTCCAATCAAAAGCTGAACCCCCTCGCTTGGTCATATTTAGTCAAAACTTTCTTTGTTTATTTTTGTCTGTGCCTGTGAGAAGGAGCTCTCTACAGGAGGTTGCTGGCCTACGGGCTGAACTTTGTAATAATTGGCTCGATTCTACCCGTTGGTGGATGAGGCCGGGAATAGACTATCCTTTATCAAAACATGATTTGGGGGGGGGGGTCTATTTTTGCGAGTGATGCCTTAGGTAGGATGTTTTGCAGAGGACAATGGCCTGTAAAGGTTTTTGGGATGACTTATTGTTAGGGTTTGGTTAAGGGAGTATATTTTTAGTTTTCTTACTGGGTAATGAATCCTTTAAATATGATTTATATTGCCCTAATTCTTATACAATGAATATAATATATTCTTTTATTAATGGCAGAGTGAAAATGGATGGAAGTACTAAAGGGGGTGGTCATTCTGAAGCATTAAGGAACTACAACCTGGGAAGAACTTTAGGTATTGGTACATTTGGAAAAGTGAAGATTGCTGAGCATAAGCTTACAGGACATAGGGTTGCTATAAAGATCATCAACTGCCGCCAAATGAAAACTATGGAAATGGAAGAGAAAGGTATGCTTTCTTATCCAGTCATATTGCATTTTTCACTATTATTTTTTTATAATAAGCAAGCTTAATTTTAATGGTGCTTTTGAAAATATTAAGACCTGGAGTTGCTTTGATAATTAAGACCCCTGGATCCTGTTTCCAGCAAAGAGAGAAATCAAGATTTTGAAGTTGTTCATTCACCCCCATATCATCCGGCTTTACGAGGTCATATACACATCGACAGATATATATGTTGTGATGGAATATTGTAAGTATGGTGAGTTGTTTGATTACATTGTTGAGAAAGGCAGATTACAGGAAGAGGAGGCTCGCCGCATCTTCCAGCAGGTATTTATCATTTTGCTTGTCTAGTTACTTCTAGTGACATGTTTTCTGGGTCACAATAGGTAGTTATCAAAGAACTGTTCTATCTTGTTGCTTTGCACCAGTGAATTTTGTTATTTGTGGACATTGCATCCATATTCCTCATATGTTTCTGTGTGTTTAATGTGCTCTCAATGAGTATCTGGATAGTTTTGCGGCTTTTGCCTTGCCTTATTGTTGGCTTCTGACCTGTCACCATGTTGACTCGCGAGCATGATGTGGTAATTGCTTTGTATTAGGGTACACTATGGCATGTAGTACAGAACTTTGAATCATGATTTAAACATTACATATTTTCGTGGAGGATGTGCTAGTAAAAATATTTCCTTTTCTTTTGTATCTAAATTTCAGGTTTTTCTTATTAGTTTTTTTCTTCTGCGTTGAAAAAATCATGAACAGATCATATCTGGCGTCGAATACTGCCATAGAAACATGGTTGTCCACCGTGACCTGAAGCCAGAAAACTTGCTACTTGATTCAAAGTATAATGTAAAACTTGCGGACTTCGGTTTGAGCAATGTCATGCATGATGGCCATTTTTTGAAGACTAGCTGTGGGAGTCCGAACTATGCTGCTCCAGAGGTATTTTATTCCTATTGCCGTGAGTTTGCTGTTATATTTTTGTCTTTTTTTGCACACCATTTTTCTTGATACATAGTGGGTGTTACGTTGCAGGTAATATCTGGTAAACTATATGCTGGACCTGAGGTCGATGTGTGGAGTTGTGGAGTGATCCTTTATGCTCTTCTTTGTGGAACTCTTCCATTTGACGATGAGAATATCCCCAACCTGTTTAAAAAAATTAAGGTGAGAAAGCACTTATCAGGACTACAAACCTTTCACCAATTAGATTCTGTTCTGGAGATGTGACCACCCTCTACCTGGTTTTTACGGTTTTTAGGGAGGTATCTACACACTTCAAGTCATTTGTCTGCGTTGGCCAGGGGATTTGATCCCACGAATGCTTGTTGTCGAGCCTATGAAGAGAATCACAATTGGGAAATTCGGGAGCATCAATGGTTCCAGACTCGCCTTCCTCGTTACTTGGCAGTGCCTCCACCAGACCACGACACAGCAAGCCAAAATGGTATATTCTCTGAATTATGCTGCTATTGTATGCTTGTGTCCAAATTTTTCTAATTTTGTCCACTAATATTTAGGAGAAAGTATATATATTGTTCATATTAGAATATCATCTATCTGTTTTCCATTGAAAAATACTTTTATAAGTATCTATTGAACTTAATATTGTACAAATCTATAGTAAAAAGATGTATATTGGAGTAATTCCTTACTCAGGTAGACTGTATAGTAGCACCAATCTACCATCATGTATGTCTCATGGAGTACACAAGTGGAGCACTAAATTTTTCATGCATTGTTACTTTTTTGAGGGATATTTAGGTGTTTCTGTTGGATTTATTTATACACTTACTAGCCACCTATCATTCTTCTCCTGACAATTCTATAATATTTTCCGACATTGTCATTTTCTGAAGATTGATGAAGATACACTTCGAGATGTTGTTAATATGGGATTTAACAAGAACCATGTGTGTGAATCACTGTGCAGCAGACTTCAAAATGAGGTATGGGCATGCATTGTGAGCCTTATGTTCCTTTTGGTGACTTGGCTACTAATTTTTGGCAAATTTTGCAGGCAACTGTTGCATATTATTTACTATTGGACAATCGGTTTAGAGCAACTAGTGGCTATCTTGGGGCAGATTATCAAGAATCAATTGTTAGTACATATTAACACCTGGGTGTTTAAAAAAATCTTAAGGGTTTATTTGATCTGTTGATGTTTGAATGGTTCCCTCTCCAGGACAGGAATTTAAGTCCGCTGGCGTCGTCGGAATCTAGTTCTGGTACGCGGAATTATATTCCAGGAAGCAGTGATCCTCATAGCAGTGGTTTGAGGCCACATTGTCCTGTCGAAAGAAAATGGGCGCTTGGACTCCAGGTCTTGCATATTATTCATTTTACTCTGGCTTTGTATGACCTAGCACTTGTATTGATGTATCACTTCACCAACAGTCTCGGGCCCACCCTCGTGAAATAATGATTGAGGTCTTAAAAGCACTTCAAGAATTAAACGTCAGCTGGAAGAAGAATGGGCACTACAACATGAAATGCAGATGGCGCCCAGAGTTTCCTGACGTCCATGACATGTTAGATGCCAGCAACAGCTTTCTTGGTGACTCTGCCATCATGGATGATGATGCAGATGGGAGGCTACCTGCCGTGATCAAGTTTGAATTCCAGGTATGTAGTAGCTCGTTACACTAACACTGTGTTTGGATGTAGATATTGAGCCTTAGGAATTGGCATTGGCATTGCATAGCTCCAAATGCCAGTGTTAGGATGGCTTGGAATTGGAAATTGTAATTCATCTTCAATGCCAAAGGGTATTCGCTACACCTGCGCTTCCCCACCCTCAATACAGAGCCATGACCCTCTGTATTGGGTGGAATTGGTGTCCGCCCAGAGCCCCAGACCCATCTTCTTCCTCTATGCGGGTGCATGCCCGAGCCCCTCTATGGCGGCTCTCCTCTTCTTCCTCGCTACCGCTGGGGCTATGCCTGAGCCCAAGCCCCTCCATGGAGGCCACTTCCTCACTACCGTTGCCGAGCCCGAGCCTTTGAGACCGGGCGCCCGCCTCTTCTTTCTCGTAGTGCGGCGTGGCGTGGGCGGCGGCGAACTCGTCTTTCCTATGGCCGGCAGCACGAGCTCCTCTTTCTCTTCCTCGTTGCCGGCGCAAACTACTCTTCCTCTTTCCCGTTGCTGGTGCCGCGAGGTCCTCTTCCTCCCATGGCTGCGGCTGCCCAGGTCTGCCACCATGGCCGGGGTCGAGCTCCCCCATGGCTGCGGTCGAGCTCCTTCCACAGCAGATCCACGGGCACCATGGCTCACACGGTGGATCTCAGAGAGGTGAAGGCAGTGCTCAGTCCGCGCGCCCAGTGGATCTCGGGCAGTGGAGGCAGGCAGTCCTCACGCTGTGAGCGATTGGGCAGCCTCCGTCCTCCGGTGCTGGAGCTAGGATCGGATGGTGTCAAGGTTTCCTGACATTTCAATTCCATTGTTTTGCATCCAAACAGAAATCAGATTTGGCTACTTCCTCGGTTCCAAAAGCCAATTCAGTGGTCACCCAAACAATAGTATTCGAATTGTCTTCATTTCAATACCAGGGCTGCTTCGGTATTGAAGCCTATTCAATTCCAGCTCCACCAATGTCTACATCCAGACCCTAAGTGAATTTTGTTCACCATGTAATTCATCATGATTTTTAACCCATGATTGTCGATTTGTCCATTCACATGTTTTGAATCATTGTTGAAGTGGGGACAGAGCAATGCATTATCTATTTCTTCCAATCTTGTGGTTTGAATCACTGTTAATAATATAAGTAAATTGTGTGTTTTCAAGCTGCCTTACCTCAGTCTTAATATTATTTTTTTTTAAAAAGGGAATTCCTAATACATACTTTTGTGTTTCCAGCATGTGAATCTTCAGCACATGCATCTGTTATTTGTAACAAGTATATCTGGTGCCATTTTACCAAAGGAACTTTCAATTTTTTTGATACATAACATCACCAGTCAACCATACATTACATATCTATCTTGTACTCTAGTACTAAACTAGTACTAATGTTGTAATACACTTCAAATGCCACATTCTCTGATGATGCATTTCCTGACATCGTTTTATTCTTCTTCAGCTTTACAAGACGAAGGAAGACAAGTACCTCCTAGATATGCAGAGAATTACTGGACCTCAGCTCCTCTTCCTTGATTTTTGTGCGGCCTTCCTTACCAAGCTTAGGGTTCTATAGTGCTCTTTGTGTTCAGAGTGGTGAAAAACTAAAAATAGGGGGCTACCATGTGCAGTTTTTCACTGAGATGATGAATAAACGAAAGCATGTAAATAGGAACCTTTTCTCGTCTTTGGACAGCGAACATGTTCGAGTGACTGGTCTTGTCAAGGGCCTAAAGGTTACCTGTTAACTTGTCCTAGATGTATATTTAGGTTTAGTATATATTGCTGTTTCTGCAGGCTGTGGAACCGCATATGGCGATGCTGCAGTGCAAGCTATTATGAAAATTTTCTTGCAAGATCCGACTTTTGTTCGCCTTACTGTACATAGCTATCGTGTGTTGCACTTGAAAATTTTGCAGTTGCTGATATTTTCTTGACAACTACTGAGACGCATCTGCAAAGAATCGTGCTACTTGATTAAATTTTTGATTTACTATCAAATAGATATTGGACTGTTACTATCAAATAGATATTGGACTGCTCGACAGTGAATTTACTAGTATCTGTTCACTGTGAGCCATTAAGATACGGAGTATTTTTTGTGATTTTTTAATCAATTTTAATCAAATAGTTCAGGATTGTTGAATAAGTTTCTCCCTTCTCTTTTCTCCATGAAGTCCAAGACAATGAAGCACAATAGCGTGTCGGTTGGCATGCCAGCTGGCCGGACCATTGTACACAAGTAGCTCCCTCCGTTTCAAAAAAAAATATGCAATTCATAGCACAGTGTTATGATTTAGTATTTCAAGTTTAATTAATTATAAATAAAAACTATTAATATTTATGTTATTAGATAAATATTATTAGATTGATTATGAGATGCATTTTGTTATAACTTAATTTTAAATCATAAATATGAATAGTATTTAATAAAAATTTGATCAAACATATCATAGTTTTTTGTAGGCGCGGAACCCATAGTTGCTTTGTGGGCACAGAACTTGCATGTTTTTACACGATCGAGGACCATTTTTCATTAAGATCAAGAGATCTTGTTACCGTACCTTAAAAATTCCAAGCCCAAACTCCACCTATATATAACAACACCGCATCCTGTAAGATAGGACGACCACAGACCTGTACTTTGGCGTAAAGTTGATGAGGGGATTTCGCCCTATAAGGGGACCGAACTCAGGACCCGAGGAGTGTCGCCGGTTGTCCTTAGCCACTTGGGCTAGAGGAATTTGGCATTCCCTACGTTTTAAACACCAATGTTTCAAAAATTCCTCCGTTTTAACACTAGTACATTCCTATTTTTCCTTGTGTTTTGTTCAATTGCTCTATTTTGCATTGATATGTTCCAAACTTCCAAAGAGTTGGCGGATTTTGAAGTTCACAAAGTTACCACATGTGGTTCGTTGTCGACAAAACATCTCCCACCACTTAATATGTAAGCGCTAAAAATTCTAGAATAAATTCGAGAAAAATCACGAGCACCAGTGCCCAAAGTTAAGACCGGAGACTAAAAAAAACTGCATTCCTATGTTCAAAAGCCGTACTCCGTAATCCTTTCCACCGAAGCAACAGTTACAGCGCAAACCCTTTGCTTAATACCGAGGAATGAGGAAAAAAAAAAAAAAAAAGGAGAAAACAAAAGCCGAAAGCGGAAGTAAAGACAGCGCTGTCCCTCGCAGTTGGGGCGCTCCGGTCGTCCTCTATACTCATCGATCCCCCGCAGCTACCTAGATCTCGCCGCCGTCTCCGCCGCCGCCGCTTCTTTCCCGATCGCCGCGGCCATGGCGAAGGAGTTCCCCGTGCCGCCGGTGGTCTTCACGCCGTCCACCCCGACGCACCGCCGCCACCCCGCCCCGGGCATGGGGCCTCCGCTCCGCCCGCGTTCGCCCCACCCCGCCCCTCCACCTCATCCGCCGCCAACCCGCTCCCCTTCATGTCGTTCGATGTCTCAGCTGCCGCGGCCTCCTCCTCCTCCGCGCCACCCCTCTTCGCGGGGCCTATCGGTGTCGGCGGTTCCGGTACATCCTTCGAGGACGAGCCGCCGCTCCTCGAGGAGCTCGGTATCAACACGCGCCAGATCTGGCGGAAGACGATCTCCATCCTCCACCCGCTCCGCACCGCCGACCCCTCCCTCCACGCCGACGCCGACCTGTCGGGCCCGTTCCTCTTCCTCCTCTCGTTTGGACTCTTCCAGCTCCTCGCGGGGAAGTTCCACTTCGGGATCGTGCTCGGCTGGGTCACCGTGGCGTCCCTCTTCCTCTACTTCGTCTTCTCCATGCTCTCGGGCGGCCGCCGCGGGGACCTCGATCTGTACAGATGCGTTAGCCTCGTCGGCTACTGTATGCTGCCCATGGTCATCTTCTCCGCTGTCTCCCTCTTCCTGCCGCGCGGCGGCGGGCTCATATTTGGAGTGGGGATGGCGTTCGTGATATGGTCAACCAGGGTCTGCACCAGGCTGCTAGCAGAGCTTGCATCCAGCGGAGACGAGCACAGGGGCCTCATCGCTTATGCGTGCTGGCTCGTCTACATGCTCTTCTCGTTGCTCGTCATCTTCTGATACCGTTTATGGTATGGAAGGTATGCTTGGACAATGTACTAGACCATGCAAATATTTAATTTGATTATTGTTGTTTATGGTATCCCCCTCTAACTAACATGCAGCCACTACTATCTTGATTTAACAACATATGAGTTTGTTGAGGTTATTGTTCTGTTCTTTTCCTTTGAGAAACCTCATAGTACACGAGTTGGATGGATGTTTGATGTGTTCATCTCATCTGAATTTAACTGGACTACCCCATGATGTTGTCTGGTTTCTGCCATGAATGTAACTGAAAGGTGCTTATGCGAGTTTGTTGAGATTATTGTTCTGTTCTTTTCCTTTGAAACCTTATATAACACGAGTTGGATGGATGTTTGCTGTGTTCATCTCATCTGAATTTAACTTGACTACCCGTGATATTGGCCTGGTTTCTGCCATGATTGTAACTGAAAGGTGCCTATGCGCTACCCCAGTTAATGTAGCCATATCTGTTCACCTGAAGTATCTGCAATGAATGTGTTTGTTGTTATGCATAACTCTCCATTCCTTGTAATGTTTAACATAGTTAATTTATTTGGAAGCTGTGATGCCTGGATATAGATAATGGTGCGCCATACGGCGATACTCTATTACACTATTTTCTCCAAAAAAACACATATATACGGCAATATGCCAATATGCATATAAAATAAAGCAAAGATGCCAAATATTACATGATATATTTAGGGCATAACATTCAGGCCATCAAGCAGCCAAGACCCTAGTTGCAATAGCTGAGTTGTTGGAGACAGGACATACTCCGCTTTAACCACCATCGGTAGATAAAATTGCATTTGAATTTCGAACTATTTGCAATGATCTTACAAGGGCTCTTATACGAAGTGAATGAGTGATGATAGGGTTTCAAGGTGTCACACATGTACTGACGAGGAATCTCAGGACTATCTGGGTTATTTTTATTGTTCGGAAATTGATTTAACTTTTGATACGTCTGGGATATGTATGCGTGGATTGTCTGATACCGGTACGTTAGTTTTGTGAAGTATCTACATTTCATAATTTGGAAGTCATAATTTGGAAGTTTGCATCTTACTGATTGTAATTGATTACTGGGTGCTTGAAAATTACTTGATGACATCGTGCATGTGAAAACAAAATGCAAAAAAGCGGTAGCAGTTCTGACTGATAACTGATAGCAGACCTACAGAGTCAGGACATATACAGGCTCTGAATTGCAAATGTAGTTGATTATTTGGTTACCCAGGGATTACAAGGTAGTTTTATTCTTTGCGCTGCATGATTGAGGTTGAAGTATAATTCATCTGGTTATAAATGTTTGTGGCAATGAAATTAGTACTAGCAAGATGGAGGTAATGTACCGAAGTCAAATGAGGCATGTTTGTATAGTTATTGGAAACTTAGGATGTGTTATATGCCACTGGAAGTTTTTTTTTTTTTTCTACATAAACTGGGAACACCTTGCATGCTATTGACCACTTTTGTAGTCTTAAAGGTTGTTAACTGCTGAGCATCAAATACATGAAACATGATTGTAACTCATTCAAGACTGACTTACAATTGTCATTAGAACCAGCGCAATAGTTAGCAGTGTGATGGTGATGTTCACATGTTATAAGTGATAATTCTGTTAAATAAAATGACAAATTGCTGGCGGATATTATCTGCAAGTGTCATTTAGAACTGGAAATTGACAAGTTGCCAATAAATGAACCCAATGTCCCTCTAAATCGAATGACAAATTGAAGGCGCTTTAAAGTAAAAATATTCAACCCTTCAGCATGGAGGACTTTAACATAATTAACAGATGTTCTTTTTGTCTCAGTGGCTGAAGATACTTAGTGTCTTTATGCAGCTAAACAACTTGATAGTTCTGAATTGAATTCTGATGTATGATTAACTGTTTATATCATTTCTTTCATATTTTACCTAAAGGAATTTGTGTTTGCTTTGTTGATTATGTATCTCAGGCCAGCTCTTACATTGCTTGTTTGATATGCTAAGTAGAAATGTTCTTGGGATGAGATAGATCCGATAATCTCATATACTAATTCAAGCAGTTTTTGAAGGAAACATAAATTCAACCTGCCTGAACTCAAGAAATTGTTTTTTTTTTTGCTTATTTCAATTATGTATCTCTGTGATAGCTTAAAAATGTGTATTCTAGTCTATCAGTACATTAATTAAGCTTGGTCTATATATAGTATTACAGTGTCTGCGGTGGCGGTAGTTGGTGGTGGTTGTCTGGTCACCATCTGTACTGTTATGTCTGTACCCTTTGTAAAATTTTGCCAAGCAGCACTTCTCTCACGATCCCCTCGCTCCCGTGTGGCCTGTCTGTCCTGGAAGGCAGGGCATTTCTTTTTCCCTCTTCTATTCCTTATCACCCACACATCTCTCTCATACGATGATGCTTGTGGCTGCTGTCCATTGAACTTGCTGGTTTGAACACTTTTTATGGTGTCCACATTGACAGTGCTATGATGTCAAACACCTTGCGTTGATTTTGATTCAGTGGCAGCTGCTGCTCAACTCGGCATGTGAGTGATTGGATTGGATGTCAGAGGATCAAATGGTTGCTTGCTGCTGCTGCATCTGTTGAAATGACCTCCTGGAGTGTTTAGCCTGCTGCTGATGCTTAATCTGGCTTGGTGATGGAGGTGGATGGATTTTGCCGTCAAATGTCCTCATGGTGGCTGGCTACCACTGCAACCTTGGTTTTTGGGGAATCATGGCTGCCACCACATCCTTGTCACTCTGCGGGATTTTATCCTATCCTGTCATTTGTACAAGGCCACAAAAGGTTGAATAGGGTGGGCCGGTTTTGCGGTCGTTAGCTTGTCGATACTCTCTAAACCAAGGGTGGCACTTAGAGCTGAGATCCAGTCTCTGTTTGAACCTATGCACTCTAGGGTCAATGGTCAATGGCCTCAAGCTTAGGTCACGACAGTGCTATGTACTGCCGTTCCTCCACACTTGATTGGGTACTATTGTCGGTGAGCACAGATCATGGAGGTCCGGAGCTGGATTGGCCTTCCAAGAGTATTATTGAATGCTCCTTTTATCGGTCTTTGCTAGGTTGGGTCTTTTGTTGGTGAGCTCTGTTGGTTCAGTTGTTGGTTGTTGGCTCATGTTGTCTGATCCCTATCAGAAACATGGAGCTGGGTAGTAACTACATTTTACTTTCTCAAACCATTAAAGATTGTATTTTCATTGCCAAGGTAATGAAATTGTTTTACTGTGGTGGGAAAAAAAGTGAATGCTCTTATCGTTATTGATTCTCGGTGTAATGGAAGTAGTTCCTTTTAGCACAATTGGCGATGTAGTGAAAGTATAAGCATATGAAAATGGTGAACATGTTGGTGCACATTTAATATTTGTTAGCTGCTAGCACTTTTGTATTGTACTTGTATCTGTAACTTTTTGCATTATGAAAACTTTATATTGCTTTGGATCGCCTTTTCTTGCTACTGTGTACAGATTTATATACTGTTTCTCTCCTTTCTGTGCAGATTATGCTCGCTAATTTGTTTAGCGGATGTGGACAGCGGGCTGCCTTTTACCAGTCACTGGAGTGTTTTTTGCTGTGTTGCTGCAGAACTACATACAATCAGGCCAGTTGGGGAAATGACCTGTAGTGATCTCTTAGTTCCAGTGGGCATGGTTGGTGTTCGGTGTAGATCTTGGTAAAAGAAAAGGAAATCGAGGTCCAGAAACAGCAAATGTGCAGTAATTAGGTTTATGCAGTATTGGTGGAAATCTTACTTTCGAAAGGGATTGGTCGTGGTCGGTGCAAATCTTGTTTATTATGATTACTTACCACGGCTTCTATTTTTTAGATCACTGGTATTTCTTTTTCTTTTCTTTTCACTGCTCATGTATCAGTGATGCATTTTGGCAGAGATAATTGTTCTATCTTCAGGTATCGTGGTAGTTAGTGAATCATAAATCAAAGGAACGCTAGTTTTCTTTCATTTGTAACAAGTTGCCCCACGCATTTAGTTTATCTTCTGGGATAGCAAAATATGTTGTTTGCAATTTGTGCCATTATGTGATTATACGCATTACACCATTTTCTGGTTCATATGGAAAAGCGCTGGCATTATTTGCATTTCTGGTTCGTGTATAAAAAGGCCGGCATTATCTTGTTTGCAAAAGAAAATTATGTGTCGTTAGTTCCCCATGGAATGCAAAATGTCAATTACTTTGAAATGGTGAAATGCAAAAATGTGTGTGTTTAGTTACATCCAAAATGCCAATTTTTTTTCATGGGGGTGTTAGCTTTTGGGCTTTTTGACCTTCTGAGGCCACAATACAAAATGGAGAATGTTCAACTTTTTGTCAAAATTTTTGTTTAGTTTCATTCTGTAGAATGAAAGGTTGGCATGCTCTTTACACCTCCGTTGCAACTTTTAAAGTTACACGCGTAATCTTTGTTTGACTTTCACCACCCGGTGCCCTTTTTGGCTATTCCCATACGTGCTCTATTCGCCTTTTCACATACGGCTTGATTCCTCCAACAAATAGTGTTATTATTATCACTTTTTTTTTTTGGAAGTTATATAAACGTTGGCCTAAATATATATAAGAATAATTAAAATTAGTTTAAAAATATGTAGAAGAACATATTTATGGTTAGTATACAATAAGTTATTGGACTAACAATTGAATGTATTTTCGCAATAAACATATTTAATATATTTTAATGAAGATATACTGTTGGATGGTATTATTTATTTGTAGAAATAATGAAGATATAAATGTTGGCTGGCTTTATCTTGTTTGCAAAAGGAAAAGGCTTGTCACTATGTATTATCTTAAGTAAGTCATGTTGTTATGTATATCATTTAATTTCAAGAGAAAAATAGTGTATCATGGGTCATCTCGCCTCCATCCACCCCACACGTTCTTGGGCACCTATGAAGGCCCTACCAATCGCTTCTCTCATCCCATCAACTAATAGTTGAACCTTCATCTCAACGAATATTCTCCACTGTCTCTCAACTCCATCCCCCCTTCTAAGGTGTTGGTCTTGACCACCTATGACCTCCCTACCAAATCATTATTTTTTGCTTCTCTCTCTTGATCCATCAACATACCTCAGCAGCATGCATTGTCCTCATAGCCGTCTTCACCTAACCGCCATATTCTCCATCTTGACTCTCAACTCGCGGACAAGACAGAAACTCTCCCCCTTCTAAAAAGGTTGTTGGTTATGTAATTGGCCCTCATGAAAAATCAAAAATAAAACCTCGATAACCCTAAATCATTATTTTCGCTGCCTCTCCTTCCGTGCGACGCTCAGCGCATGGAAAAAAAAAAAGAAAAAAGAAAACCACTACTAGTTGGATCCATTTTGTTTTGCAACAATTTTGCATTATAAGATCAATTGACTAATCTTCTCACAAATTATAAATTGTCCATGCCATCGAATCTTGACGTTCAGACAAGATATCGCTGCGTTCGAAAAGAATCAACCTTGCTTTGTTTGCCTAATTTTCTGCACTAATCTTTACAACGACCGGGCACCAAAAAGGAAGCCAGCGTGCCACGTCGCTGGCCGGTGCCAGTTAAGAGAAACTTGTCAGTTAGGCCCTCCACAAACAACTCTGGTATAACCCGCCGGCCTCCTCTCTCAGTTTTTTGCAAAAAGACCCCGAACTTTTCAGGAATATAACCGGTGGCGCCTTCTTGGGCTGGTTTGCCCCTGCTCCGTGGGCCTCAGCTGGACCGAATAGCCCCGATGCTGGTTTTGCCTTATCTATTATTCTTTTTCAACTCGTCGAAAAAATTTTCTCAAACTTTGAAAAGAAAAATCACTGAAAAATCGTAAAATAGAAAATCAAATTCTTTCGGAATCCTCATGAATAGGTCTTTGGGTTGGATCCATAAGAGAGTATGTTTTACCGATAATTTTAAACTATACACTTTTGGCTATGTTTCTAATGGGCAAATATGAAATCTTAAAACTAACTCCTCTTTCCCACCTTAAACACATAGTTACCACCATTCTTCAACCACAACAAGCATAGCCAACAAACATAATATATCTCAATGCTAAAAAAAAAGGTTATCCCTCAAAATATATAAACAACAAAAAAAGAAGAATCCACGGTTGGCATATAGAATCACGTTAAATGATAATTTCTAATTAACACAAAAAAATATCCTAATATCTAATTAATATGCTACATCAACAATAATTCAGATAATATTAGACACTGTTCATATAACTAACTACAAGGGGAACAAAAAAAGAAACACTTTTATGATACACAAAGCAATAGCTCAAACAACGATTTGGGTATGCAAAATTTATCTTTGGCTTTAATCATCAACTTCGATAAATTTTTATGTAAATCCATAAAACAAAGCGGCAACGCCGCGATTTCTTCTAGTTCACTTTACTATTTTTTACACTGTTCGGGTGTAAACCCCTCCGGTTTCTCTAAAAAAAAAAAAAAGAAGAAGAAGAATCAATCAACGGGCGAGCGCAGCCGGGGTACTTAACCAACCGGCAGTTCCCTGAAAAGTTCCCTTCCCTTCCCTCCTGCACCTTCGTCCACCCTCCAAATCGCCCTGAAACCTCGCGACGCGAAAATGCCCAAACGAGACAAATCAGCTTCCCCGCGCGCTTCCCCACCCCACACACCTCCGCCGGGGACGGACAGCGAGGCCGAGGAGGCAGACCAGGCGGGGGGCGTCCGCGGCGGAGATGGGGACGTACAAGTGCTGCATCTTCTTCACGCGCAGGTACGCGCTCGGCGACACCACCACGCCGGAGGACGTCCGCACGCTCTTCTCCCGCTACTCCGGCGGCTCGCCGTACATGGTTGCCGACGACCTCCGCCGCTACCTCGCCTCCTGGGGAGGCGCCGACGGCGAGGTCCCGGAGCAGATCATCGACCGTATCCTGCAGGATCGCAGCCGCACCCCGCGGTTCGGGAGGCCGGCGCTCACCGTTGACGACTTCTTACACTTCCTCTTCTCCGAGGACCTCAACCCACCCCTCCGCCACTCCAAGGTAAATCCACCCTGAAGTTGCTAGATCCCCAATCCATATGCGGCTTCATTCATTGTTTTCAGTGTCTATTGGTGCGATTGCTGGTTGCAGGGGGCGGATTATGCAATGTAAAAATCAGTACCGTTTGCAGATCGCATAGGGATTTGTGATCTACTCCTCGTATAATGCCTGTGTCAGTTCAACATTTTGTGGATCACGAAATGGGACTTGTGAATGTGTGAAGTGTGAACTGCTCCTCATATAACGCATGTGTCAATGGGAGCACTGTCACATATATAGTCCATTTGTTTTGTTTTTCTTAGGGTCATAGCTTCATTGGCTTGACGTTATGATTCAAAGTGATGTCTCTATCAACTAATAATGCAGCCCTAATGTTGTTGCATACTCGCATTGCCTTTGGTAATGTTGTGTCATGACGTGCCATGCTTATAGCTTAGCAAGCTCAGGGTTGAATGGTGATATATATAGTTATATATAATGTGCTTTGTGTTTTTGCTTTTGATTGATAGATGCACTGTTTCTTCATAAGAGTTCTGAATAATTAGCTAATATGTTGGCTGTTCCTGTCGAAGGGAAAAAAAAAATCTGCTGGCAACTATCTGTTGAGGCTAGCATGTGCAGCTCCATTATTGATGTGCGATTTTAATGATCTGGTCTGCACTCCATGAATTGTTTGACATTAAATACTTTTTTCCAGGTCCATCAGGACATGAACGCACCGCTATCGCACTATTTTATATACACTGGACACAACTCTTATCTGACCGGTAATCAACTCAGCAGTGACTGCAGTGATGTTCCCATCATCAAGGCACTGCAAATAGGTGTTCGTGTAATTGAATTGGACATATGGCCAAATTCTTCTAAAGATGACATTGATGTTCTCCATGGAAGGTATATATCTGCACGCATTGATACTTTATGCACTCCTTTCACGAGTTTTTTTTTGGGGGCACACCATCTTGTTGAAACATTATTTTTCTATGATTCTATACTGAAAACTGAAGCTGCCATGAAATGTGCTGCCTGTGACTTCATTCACGTTTTCACTCTTGATAGGACACTGACTGCCCCAGTATCACTTATCAAATGCTTGAGATCCATCAAAGAATATGCTTTTGTGGCATCTCCTATCCTGTTATTATAACACTAGAAGACCACCTTACACCTGATCTTCAGGCAAAAGTAGCTAAGGTAACTGCATTTCTTTGAATGATTAATATATGGCAGGTGATTCTAGTATAGCTACTTCTGAAATTTTGTATAGATGGTCCTTGAAGTGTTTGGAGACATCCTGTATTACCCTGAATCGAAACATCTTCAAGAATTTCCTTCACCTGAAGCTCTAAAAGGGCGTGTCATGCTCTCAACAAAACCGCCAAAGGAGTATCTCGAAGCAAAGGGTGACACCACGAAGGAGAGAGAAATTGAGACCCAGTTTAAAAAGGGTGAAAGGGAAGAAGCAGCATGGGGAGTAGAAGTTCCTGATATTCAGGTTGAGATGCAAGTCGCTGACAGGGTATGGATCTTCAGTTCTGCTACATTTTACCATTTGTTTACTTAGCCTGAAAGTTATGTTCATCAATATTTACTAATGGTGCTCTGGCAGAATGATGATGATCTATTATACCGCGAAAGAGGTGCTGATGGTGATGATGAGAAGAAAACGAAGCATGTGGCAGCAGAGTATAAACACCTCATCACTATCAAGGCAGGAAAGCCAAAGGGTCCTCTCGTGGATGCCTTGAAGAATGATCCAGACAAAGTTAGGCGACTGAGTTTGAGTGAGCAAGAACTTGCAAAAGTCGCAGCACGTTATGGTCCCAACATTGTGAGGTTTGTTTCCCAAATATATTTTGATTATTCATCAATGTTGGAGGCGATATGACATAATACAGTCATATTCATATAAGTCTTTAGTTGCCCACTTTTCCTCTCTTACTGAAGAGCTCTTCCTGTTTGTTCCAAACAGCTTCACGCATAGAAATATGCTGAGAATATACCCAAAGGGAACTCGCTTCAATTCATCCAACTATAATCCATTTCTTGGCTGGGTGCATGGTGC
The DNA here is from genome assembly GCA_015847255.1 of Hyparrhenia diplandra. Classification (NCBI taxonomy): domain Eukaryota; kingdom Viridiplantae; phylum Streptophyta; class Magnoliopsida; order Poales; family Poaceae; genus Hyparrhenia; species Hyparrhenia diplandra. The sequence continues at coordinate 39,746 of JADLZK010012022.1, read as the reverse complement.
TCAAATGGTGGCATTCAATATGCAGGTCTGACTGTAATCTGAACAACATATTCAGGCCTGATTGAACTCCAGTAGTTCCCAACTTTCCTGCTAGGGTTTGGATCAATACACTTTACCACATTTGTAACATAATCATGTTTCTAATCAAGTTTCATTTAACCACTGTGATCATGTCTTGGTTGTCAGTTGGTGCATGACTGCATGATTAGGTATACCGTGTGCTTTCTTTTTAGCAAATCATTAAAAGGAAACCTGATAAAGTAGTTAAGAGCTGTAACATAAGCATGCCTGAACTAGTTGTATTATGGTGTATTTTCTCTTCGCTTAAGCATGTGCAGAAGCTGCCTAATGTCATGAATACCTGATATATCCATTTTTTTTCCAGGGACATGGAAGAGCACTTTGGTTAATGCATGGTTTTTATAAAGCCAATGGCTGTTGCGGTTATGTGAAGAAACCAGATTTCTTGATGCAAACTTGTCCAGATGGAAAGGTGTTTGACCCGAAGGCAGATTTGCCAGTGAAGGCAACTTTGAAGGTAGATGGTGTGTTTCTTCCTCTTTTTGTTCTCTAATATGCATGGGTTTCAGAAATGTGTTGATTCGGTAATGGTTTGCAGGTCAAGGTGTACATGGGGAAGGTTGGCAAAAGACTTCAAGCAGACACATTTCGACACATACTCACCTCCAGATTTTTATGTAAAGGTCTGTTCCCTCGTTGCTCCCGTGCCAATGTTCAGAAGTCAGCGACGCCTATAGATCATCCGAAGCACAATCAGGCGAGGCCTGAAACTTGAGGATGCATTGCTGATTTGGTTCGGTTCGCCAACAGGTTGGCATCGCCGGAGTTCCATTAGACTCGGTGATGAGAAAGACGAAAGCCGTGGAGGACAGCTGGGTGCCGGTGTGGGAGGAGGTGTTCACCTTCCCTCTGACCGTACCGGAGATCGCGGTGCTCCGCGTGGAGGTGCACACGAGCAGGACGTGAGCGAGGACGACTTCGGCGGGCAGACGGCGCTGCCTGTGGCGGAGCTGCGGCCAGGGATCCGCGCCGTGCCGCTGTTCGACCACAAGGGGCACAAGTTCAAGAGCGTCAAGCTCCTCATGCGCTTCGAGTTCGCGTAGCGTCCTGCAGCAGAAAACGATTATGCTGCCATGTGCGTCGATCGGTGTTCGTTTGCAATAGGAATCGGCCTTTTCCTTTTCACTGCTATTACGAGTTTAGGACTTAGCTTCCATGCCGGTTTTGTACCGCTGCGTTGCCGCTGACGCGTGACAAATCAACGCGCGCGCGGAGATCTCGTCGAGCCCCGCCTCATCTGTTAGGACGAATCGTACGGCCAGGAGATGCAGTGACCCGTGTGCCAACGGTGCGGATTGAACCAAAATATCATGTGGATAAGAGTGACCTGGAACGGAAACGAATGCCAGTGAGGCCTGAACTGACAAGCAGCAACCAAAGCAACCGGTGCCCATGGCGATGGGTGCTGCGGCGGCCGCATCCACCTGCATCAGGTCCGCCTCTCCTGGCCTGCCCCGGTGTCGCGTCAGGGCGCAGGCGACGTCGTGGGCCGGAGGCGCCGAGGCGCTGGTGCGGTCGGGTGCCGTGAAGGCCGTGCGGCCGAGGGACGCGGCGGAGGCGCTGGGCGCCGAGGGGTTCCGGCTGCTGGACGTCCGGCCGGAGTGGGAGCGCACCCGCGCCAGCGTGCGGGGCTCGGTGCACGTGCCGCTGTTCGTGGGGACGATGACATGGGCCCCGTGACGCTCCTCAAGAAGTGGGTTCACCTCGGCTACATCGGGCTCTGGACCGGCCAGGGCTTCACCAAGATGAACGACCGCTTCGTCGAGGACGTCGCTGCCGCCGTCGTCACCGGAGACGGCGGCAAGGACACCAAGCTTCTCGTAGCTTGTGGTGAAGGCCTCAGGTAAATAACAACACTACGCAAGTGTGTGATTGGAGATGCGACGCTCGTACGTGCAACAAAACTAAGAGCTTGCTCATTACGTGGTGTTCAAATTTCAATCCACAAGGTCGTTGATCGCGGTGAGGATGCTGTACGACGACGGGTACAGGAATCTGGCGTGGCTCGCCGGTGGGTTCAGCAAGTGCGCGGACGGCGACTTCGCAGATGTGGAGGGGGAGAGCAAGCTGCAGTACGCCACCATCGGGGGAGCGTCCTACATCTTCCTCCAGATCCTGCTGCTGCTGGGAGTGGTGAAATGATCCACGACCACGAGACCTGCGCATTGGCACGGCGCCCGCGCCCACCCGCGCACGTAGTCTGGTCTCCATGTTGTTAGGCGCCCTTCCTCGGCCATTCGATCTGGTCTGTTTTGCTTTGCTAGTATTATTACCAATGGTAATTTACCATTATCAGATGTACTTTGCATGTGGTGGCAGAATAGTTAGTAACGACAGAGTTTATCGCGGCTGAACTACAATACATATATATATGGTTAAAACCGCAGCCGCAGCGGCTGTGCAGGCTGTAGTTGATTACTATGAAACACTGTAGGAATGAGACCTCGTTCTGCTTCGTTGTATGCTCTTGGTCCGTAGCCATATCTAGTTAATGCAGTCAACAGCGCTTGGGCAGGTTACCTGGAAATGCAGGGTGCGGCCATTCACATGAAGCTTGGCTTGCGTTAGGAGTCCTAGTGTTCCTCTCCCTGCTCGGTCTTGCATCTTCCTTCCGCTCAAAAGATGTTTTTACAGGATCCCTATCCACACCAATTTTAACTTCTGGTTCCTATGGGCGAGTCAAGAAAAGAAAGTGTGGAGCTCCGTGAAGAAGCAAGTTCAATTACTCAAACGTTGAAACTATTGTAAAACACATTCCGTCGCCTAAGTCATATCATTGCCTAATGGCCACTGGGCTTATAAGGCCAGCAGTAAGAAACAAGATAAAATAAATCATATTTAATATCAAAATATTCAGGAATAAAACTGATAAGAATAAGTTGATAATAAAATTCAAAGGGCCTGCCCCATAAGGCGGCTGACAAGATGTACTTTACAAAGTGGGCGGAGGACCCAAATTATACACAACACAAACAAGAGGACGGAAGTATCCTTTCCATAAGAAAATTCCCCATCTGGAAATTGGTTATAGTAAAACAGAAATTAAAAAAGAGAAACCAATTCTTCCCCATACCGATCGAGTACTAAAGCTCTATCCTATTTCTATTTGATCAAAGAGAAATAGTGGCATGGTTGTCCGATGCTTGATTCTCTAGGTTCTGTTTATCCACGCTTTGTTTTCGGGTTGAAACATTGTATTTCGAGAACCCTGTCCCCTCGCTTTCATTAGGCGTACCAATCATACTCTTACGGTGCACCAATCCTACTCCTTACCATCTTATTTTAATTAAATAGAAAAATAACAAAACTTAGATACTCTTAAGGCAGATGGGATATGTGCACATTGATGACATGAAGGTTGTGCCTCGATCTCCTACGTGCCAAAGATAAGATATCGGAGGTAAGGGTCTTCGATCCTTGGTCTAATTCCACGATGGAGTAGTTGGCATGGCGTAAAGTGAAGATTGGGGGAATAGAGTGAAATCCTTGTCTGGGGTATTTCGAAGGGTCTTTGTGCCCCGACACCTTCAGCGTGATGGGAAATATTTGCGTTCACGGTACCAACTAACATTACAATGGAGCTTCTCCCTACTGTGTGCACATCTTAGGCCACATCCCTGCCTATCGTCTCGTGGCATATGGTGTGAGCATGGCCATGACGACATAGACGAGTGGAGGTGCGCCACGGGCTCCCCGTAGAAGAGGAAGATGAGCACAACATCGTGATTGGAGGTGCCCCATATTTGTTGTTGAGGCGCATCATAGGATGTTGACGACACAAGATGCAACTTTCATTGGTGGTTGCAAAGTCGGACATCAAGAGTGTCACGACTCATTTATCCTCATGGTCTTCCCTCACTGCACTAGCATTCCATTTTTGGCTTCCTCTTTAGTAGTGGTAGGTATAGCTCTCTCTACTACCAAAGCAGTAGAAATCATCCTGCCAAGAACCTTGCATCGAGATGCATAGTTTTGAACATAACTATTCTTTTAAATCTGTGTGGTCAACAAACACATAGAGTATTAGAAACCTTCTCATAATCACAAAGTTCACACACATAAATACATGGTTAAAACAGTATCAGTAAGTTAAAAGAGTACCTTGAGTTCAGCCATTTCTACCAAATCATATTCAACATCGATATAATTGGCACACTTAAGAACCATCAGAATGCATTTCCGTGTTCACCTAGAATGAATTTAAGCAAAAAAGAATTCTAGAGTTAGACATCGGTCCTCAGGAACTTTGTTAGTCGTGAGACTCGTAGTGGCAAAGACTAGGACTTAGCAAAGGGGGACAGCCAAATCCATTGTCACTCACCTACGAATGAAAAGCAAATGAACTATTCCAATTCAAGAATGAAGTCCCCATGCATGGAACCCTAACCATAGTTCGCCAATGTTGGATGCATAATAATAAGGGGTCGGGCAATGGTCTCGCTAACCTTCCTTGTGTTGGGAGCACATGTGGAAAGTACAGATCCCGGCGGGATTGATAGAGTTGGGGTGTTGTCATGAGCACGGTTCACTAGAGTGGACGGTCATCATCGAAGTTGCCACAGAGCTAGAGAAGAAACACGGAAGAGGAAGAGAAGCATGTGGAATGAGCTGTTGCCTGAGCAAGAGCCTAGGCGAGAGGATAAGGAGATAGGGCGACAACAAGTTACTTTCACCTACCAAATCCATGCTAGAAGGGTGACCTCATTGCCACGACGCCATATATAACAAAAATGATGCAACTTGAATTGTTCATGTGGTAAATTTTAATTGCCAAACTGACTATTAGATTTATTACAGATATTTTCGTCTCTAGCTATCTTTGCACAACCTAACTATTGATTATTAAATACTTTTTTTCAATAATATTTCATTTATAAGACAGATTTATGAGGGCAAACATATATGACAACAAACATCTTTTAGTTTGCCAAGTTCACTTTAAACCTTATTTGTTGGATGACCTTTTTTGCGACGAAGGAAAAATTGTATTATATGATAGATGGGTACACTAACACGTTACTCGCACTGTAAGAGCATAACTCAAAACATGTCGATGCTTTACAAAAATGACCGCACATGCAAACACTAGGCAAATAGCTTCAGAACAAATATCCAACGAACGACGGGCAACACCGCTATAAGAATTGAGAAACTTCTTTTCCGGTGTCTTCCTTCTTCTTTCGCCTCTAAAGAATGAGGAAGACTTATTTAAAATTTATTATATCTAATCCTTCACCGTGGTCAGATCTAACCACAACAAAAAAACGAGAAGAGTTTGGAGAAAATTATTACATGATGGCAACATCATCTCCGCCTTGATGCCACCGTCCGGAATAAAAAGTCTTCATGTTGACATTTCAACGAAGATGCTAACACTAACACCTAAGTTGCCACCCTCATCTTCAATGAAGCCGCCATAGAGAAAATGATTCCACCATTCATACCGTTGACAAAGAGAAGGAAGAGATAGAACTCCTCCAATACCAAGAACTTTGATGTGGACGCACACTAACCCTAATGACTCGATCTACTAGGGAAACTTATTAAAAATAATGGATCTTCACTCCCTTAGTCATAACCCTAATGACTTCGATCTACTAGGAAAACTTATTCAAATTATAGATCTCCACTTCCGGCGAGCTGCCGGAGGAAAAAATGAGATTGACTAGCGGTGGTAGATTGCGGATTGCGGTGGGACTATAGGAAATGAGACATTTGAGTCTTATGTGTTGGATGACTTTTTAGGGGAGTGGTGGGGTGTCTATTTGGTCCTCTCACACGTCTACGGAGCAACAAACCGTGAACGTGGGCTGGGAAATTTGGCTGCCTGTCGTCCTCGTCCATCAAGCACGCGTTGCACATGCACCTAAAGATCGCCGTCAGCACCCGTGACCCGAGTGTTCAGGCATCCACCGAAAATGACGCCCAAGCATACACTGCCACGTGGGTGAAAGGTTGGTTGCCGGTCTCATTTGGCCTCTACTACTCTACCGATGGCTTAATCATACTTTAACTAATTATTAAACTGACTCTCAGAAATGCGTTTATCAGCACCCAATCACCGCCGGAGTTGGAAGGATTCCAGAGCCCCCATGATGGAACCTGCACGGAGGCCGGTCCACTGCCGAATCATGCAGGTCGTGGCCCTCACGGCTCCAAGCAGCCACCGGCGCGGCCTCAATATTCTCTGTACGTAGCCATGTGTGCATTCCAACTATGGAAAACACGCTCCAAAAAGGAAAAATAACTTTAAGCACACAGAGTTATGTCACATCCAGGAACAGAAGCCGTTCCCGTTTGTTGTGCCTATCTATTATACAATTTAAAACATTTCTACATAGTATGCATATTTTTGATTTACGGAGACGTCGGCAGGTTGTCCGATCGCCTCTATCAATACTGTTTAGAAAAAAAAAAGTCTTCTAGACACATTTTTTCAGTGAACTGCACACTCATGCAATTACAAAGTGAGGTTTAGTTTGGAACGCGGAAATTTCCCTGCATTTTCCTTGTAAATAATGATTAATATTACTGTGGAATTTTTGTGTTCCAAGTAGACCCCTCGATCAGTATAAGATGCTAATCTTTTATATAGTTTTTTGTAATATTCACTATTTTGACCACTACAAAAGATTTGGCTAAAAAAGTTTAGGTCTTGTCAAGATATAGGACGTGTCAAACATGCCATTAGTACTGCTATGTTGAGGTACAATCTGGATAGGAGCTAGGTGTGGAGGCTATGAGGCCAGTGTCATCTTCATGTCGTCATAGAGTAGTTCAACAATAAGCACCGCAATAAGAATTCTTTGGTGAGTTGCTTATGTTTTTCTTTTTTCACAAACAAAGCACGATCACATACATACATATATATAAGTGTGCATACTAATTCCTATGAATACACATCTCCTAGCTATCCATATGTGAACACAAATAAGATGCTTTGCCAATTAATAATCTTATTAAGATTGATATTTGCCACTGACGTCTCGTTATTGTCAACATGTACATCGATAACTAGATTACCACTAATATAGATCAATAATTAGTGAGAGACTACATCATCATTACATTGAATACAAGGATGGATTACGTCAGTAATTGGTGAAAGGGGTTTCAAAACCGTGTGGCTAATAAAACAGTCGATCATCAGTAGTGTTTGATTTGGAGAATTATCCTGGTTCTCACTGAACTCGATCATCAGATGAGTCGTCAAGATCACAAGTAGCAACGAGAGTTCCACACGCTTCTATATATGTAGTATGTACGTATGTACGCACATTTACTGCTCATCAGTTACATACATGGGATGAATAATGTACACCGCAGCATTTCTGTAGAAATTAAACATCAAATTATTATTCACCGATTGATCCAACGATGATTATATATAGGCACAGCTGACTGAAACCAACTGGCGCTGCGAATGGTACGTATATATAGCTAGCTCAGTAGGAGTACTAGCTGCTAGCTGCAGGTGGACGAGCCAGCAACAGCACTGCAGGCGCCGGCGCCGGCGCCGGCGGATTTGGTCTCCAGGGACTCAAGCTGCGCCTTGCCGGCCAAACCGCGTTGCCGGATGAAAACGCGGTACTCGTCGAAGGTCATCTCCGGGTACAGCGCCGGGCGGCCGGGCCCCACCAGCTCCGCCATGGGCGCGATGGGCAGGTCGCTGCGCGGGTTGTAGAAGAAAGCCAGAGACAGCCGGTCCTCTGTCGCGCTCACCGTCACACGGTGCTCCACGCTCTTGTATGCCGCGTTGCTCAGCACCTGCATGCGCGCGCGTATTTCAGTGTCACTCTTGTAATTGGCTTTAGTTTACCATAAAACATGTGCAAACGTGTGATATATAATAGTAGAGCCCTATTAGATTATGACTCTAAAAAGTTGATTCTATGAGGAAAATAGTGCTGTGGCTGCTGATCCATACAATCAAGAGAAGCTACTTTTTAGCTCCCATACTTAGTTTGTTCTAGAAAATTGAAATCAGCAAAGAATAATCTCTATCTAAAGAACTGTTTGGCAGAGCTCCAGTTAGACCGGAGAACCAGCTCTGGGAGCTCTTCTAAACAAGGCCGTACATGCAATGGTGCTACACATACTCGTAATAAATAAGCTATCAATATAATATGGAAAAGTACTTATTAGTGCATGTTAGGGATGAACTTATATTGTTTAAGACTTCAATTACCCAGACCGACAGAGTTTGGCCGCTAACTTTATATACAAATCCATTAGGATAGGTTTAACAGTGTTAAAACAGATAGTTAGCTCATAAAATAGTCTATTGAATGGCAGCGCAGCGACAAGAGAGTTTGAATGGTCAGCCAAAAGCCAAATAATTCAGATAGATAGTTATCCTGTCCGATCTCCACTCCAGATGGATGGAGCAAACGCGGCGCTGATGCTAGTCCCACGTGCGCGGACACACGCTTTTGTAAGCGAATGGTTCTGATTCTGATCGATCGCACAGACCAGACCAGCTTTATTTGATCTGTGATAGCGACGCCACATCAATGCAAATCCAACTAGTACAAAGACGGTACGTCTCTCGGCCCTGGCCAGTAGCACACCGACCTGGGTGAAGCTAAGAGACAAACGGCAAGGAGTAGTTGTATCACTATGCACACGGTAACACCTACTAGAACAATAGTACTACTCTATCCGTACCAAATTAACTCTTATTTTAGATTTTTTGTGCCCATGCTCCGTACCAAATTAATTTTTGTTTTAGATTTAGTGCCACACTCGTTTTATATAAAAAATACATATAAATTTATTAAAAGACTAGATTCAAAGATCTTTATGATGATACTAATTTCTAACATATAAATATTAATTTTAATATATATTTAGTTAAAGTTACTTCTTGAAAAACGATAATAACAGTTATTTTTGGGACGTAGGGAATAGACAATATTATGTTCTTGGCCATTAATAAGTCCGGTGCGAATAAGGAATTAATATAAGAACACAAAGGGATCAACGTCAGCATATTTTCGGCAAGGAAACGAGCAAGTTTGCTTTTACTCTGTCGTCCTAAAATATAAGGTGTGAAAGCAATTTTAAGACCAAATAACAAGTCTGATGAAAGATTAAGAAAGATTAAGGTATCCTTACTAATAATTAGTTAGTACTAGATGTTAACTTGCTTAATTTTCTAGTAGCATATGGTTTAAAGGTAGACTTCGACTACGAATTACATTAGTCATTTTAAGCAAAATGATGTTTAAAGGATAGGCACACTTGGATAAGGTTGAAAAAGCACATATGGATGGAGTTGAGCAATGTAGAATATACCATACAATTTGAGATAAAATTTATCCTTTTGAATATTATAGCTTATAGTATTTCAGGACTACTAGTAGCTAGATAACGAATCCTTACTAGTAGCTAGATAAGGACATGTGTTCGATCTCTTATTATCCCTAAAATGAATGGTCCAACATTTTTGTTTGAAATAGTAGCAAGTTGCACTGGGATTTTGTGAGGTCCATGCAATAAAGCCCCCTACTTTTCATGGGAACCCGTCCTTTTGTCCCAAATCCTGAGTCCTGCAGGTGTTGAGGCGTTTCTTTTCTGGATGCTGTCCAGGGACACGTGTCGACGTTTGTCGACTTGTTCGTTTATTTCTCTTGTTTTTTCAGTGTTTTTATTTTTATTTTTGGATATATCTTTGCGGCTTGCACTTTGGCATGCGGTGCGATGTCGTTACACGTATACATCTTAGTTGTTAATTAGTAAGTAGCAATCGTGAATCTCAAAAAAAAAAAAAAAAAAGTCAATCGTCTCTCTCCGTCCGTGTGTATTTTGGACGTTATAATCTGTAAATCTAAAAACACTGGACGTGATATTTTTTCTAGAGTGACGTGTCCAAAGTAAGAAGTTGTACATGTATATGTCACGTGCACATATGTATTAATATTATTGTGTATCGATATGAATACGTACCTGGATCTGGTCGCCGACGTTGACGATGAAGGCGTTGGGGACGGGGTCGACGGTGATCCACTGCCCGTCGGGGCTCCTCACCTGCAGGCCCTTGACATGGTCGTCCACCAACAGCATGGTCATGCCGCCGGGGTCGGAGTGAGCCGACACGCCCAGCGTCAGCTCGGGCTGCGGGCACCGTGAGTAGAAGTTGGCCCGCAAGCACGCCCCTTCGCCACCCTCTCCGCCGAACGCGGCCTGCAGTCTCCCGGCTTCCAGCTCCAGCCCGCCGGACAGCAGCCGCATCACCCTCCGGCATAGCTGCAGCACTTCCTCGCCGTACTCCTCCGTTGTCTCCCTGCAGCAACCACCATATATGCTTAGCTTGTCCCGTGCGTGCATGAGACCAGCAGCTAAGGTAGCTAGTGTCTACGTATGTACCGTAGAGAGGACGGGAGGGAAGGCCACTTTTCGTGGCTCTTGAGCGACGGTGGCAGGAGGTGGAGGAAGTAGTAGTCGCCCCAATCGAGGGGCCGCCCTTGGCGGTGCCGAGGCGGCTGCCGTAGCCCTCGTACGTCGCCGGCGAGTTGGCATAACGTTCGCGCACCTCGTCGGGCTGCCGGAAGAAGCCACGCCACGACGCGCGCGCACCGCGCAGCAGCTCCGGGCGGATGCCGTGGTTCACTGCCTGGAAAAAGCCCCACTTGCGGCACGCCGCCGCCACGGCGCGGGAGGTCGCGTCCACGTCTGGCATTGACAGGTCTACGACTGGGATGTTCGGGCCGGCGCCGCCGGCGCCATCGGAGGCTGGCGAGAGCCCGAGCCGCTCCGACGGAGGCTTCACGTAGCGCTCGGGGATCGTGTCGCCGCAGGTGTCCGACACGGCCTGGACGCGCACCACGGGCTCCGGCCAGCCGGCGCCGCCGTTGAAGCAGCTTGTCATCTGTCGGAGCTGCTGGCCGGCTTAAGACAGGTCGCCGGCCCTATTGTGTGCACTGCAACTTGCACTTGCGATTGTCTGTGATCGCAGAGGCACGCATGGCATTCGATGATATATACTAGTTGATGGTCCAGCTGAGATGAATGGTAATACCATGTTTTACCCCCTTTTTATAAAGGATAAGGAAGAGACATTGTTGTGTTGTGCCTTTGCGATCATCATTGGAGTGATGAATATAAAATTTCAACTAGTGGGCTTGAAAGCAACATGCATAGAGCTAGGGGAAAATATAGCACGTGCAGAAAAACTTAATAGTGTACAATATGAAAAAGGATTAGCTCTGTATGATGTAATTATATATATGCTAGGATTTAATTTTGTGGTCACAGAGGTACCACACTGCACTCCTGTTGCAATTTGTGCACTTCATCTTCTATAGTCATCACAACTATAGCCACAGCACGATTTTTGTTAGTCAGACGTTTTTTCTTTGACAACGTGCTTTTTTTTTCAGATTTCACATGGACTGGGAACATAATTTCTTTTCATTTCGAAGCGTGGCCAAGAGTCACCCTTATCTATATATCTATATCGAATATTAAAAAGAGAAAAATTCTCTACTCCAAATTTGTGTCCATTACACGCTCCACCAGTCCCTCCCTCCCTCCACTCACTCTCACTCGAGCATATATAACAGCCTTCCCCGGTTTTATAGGAGACGAAAATATTGATTACTATCCCCGTCCGTGATGCAAACTCATAATTTTCACGCTAATATGATAACAGCACACGTCTAAGCATGATACATGGCCTGATTTCAAGGCGTACACATGCTAAACGTTCCACAGTGAGTTGCGACGCACAAGCATATTCTCGCTAGTAAAAGGAAAAATAAAATAAAAATATAATCTTCTGTTTAAGTAATTTGATAGACATTGCTTATCAAAGTGTCCTATTCAAAATTGTATCCATCGAGGGTACATATTCTAATGAGCTCTTTTATTAATATGTGATCATAGGAGTATGTCATTCATCATGTCCCTAATCATTGACCTAGAACTGAAGCAATATCATTGTCGGTTCATATACACTCCGTAGCAATGGTCCAATAGGGTCTATCAGTTTTGTAGTAGTGGCCTTGTTTGGATACTCTTTTTTTTTTTTTTTGCCGCAAAGAAAGTTTCATTCATACTAATGCAAGTTACATCCTCTCATTACAAAAATAAATCAAACAACTCCAACTCCATTGATGGGAGACAAGAAACCTTGAAAAAGACATAAATTCCACCATCTAGGATCATCATCCCAAACGGATATGTTATGGACACAAGCTTCGATCTGAACGAACACGGCCATCTCATCATCCACCACTGTCATCCTCATACCCATTACTTTTGCAAAAGAGGACCAAATTGCTAAAACTCCACATGCAAACATAATGAAATTGGCGCCGCCGACTACGTTATCAACCTCATCGTCGACACCTTCACTAGATTCGTCATGGGAGAACACATGTCCAACCGACATCCAAATAGTATCGTTGGAAAACTAACTCTCACTAGCCCCCCTCCTCAAGGCTACACAACTACAAATGAGACAAAGGAAGGGCCGGAGTACCTTATTCTCCATAAATGATGATGCCTACATCTTGCCATCACCTCTGAGGAACGACATGCTCTATCGCTCCATCGATGATCTTGACGACGCCTTACATCGAGGCCAATCTCTTCGATTGGATCTCGGAGAAACCTTGAACCTAGAAGACGGGAAAAGCTTATTAAAAACGATGGATCCCCACTCCCTTCAACCCCGATGTGATGCTTTGGAGGAGAAGGGAGGGGGACCAGCGGTGGTGGAAGGCGAGAGCCGACGGCGATGCCCTTCTAGGGTTTGGCGGCGGCGTGACCCGCTGACACGAAATCAATCGCTTCCAAGTGGCTGCTTGCGGGTCGGCAACAACCACGCTTGTTTGGATACTCTAACTTAGTTAGAGTTAGAGTTCATTTCTAACTCCAACTCTAGCTCTACACCAACTCTAGCCAAATAGGTGTTTGGATGGGAAATCGAGTTAGATTGATATTCAATGTACTTTCCCAATCATTAGGTGTGGGTGAATGGAGAAAGAAAATACACTTTTAATGGGGTCAACCTTGAACTAACTCTAATTAGCATATCTTGGAGGATAATTTTTTATGGTGGGTTAGATGCAACTAACCCCAATCTAACCATCTTGTTTTGATCTTTTTTTTAGGGCTAGTTGAGCTCCAACTAGTTCAAACTAACTCTAACTCATCGATCCAAACAGGGGCAGTGGCGTTATTATCAACGTGATTAATAAGAGTAAGGAAACTTTATTAGTTAATTGACGTAAAGAAATTATAATATCCTTGCTTTCTAGTAGTGTAGGCCGGAAAGCATATATAATCTGTTCAGTAGTAATATAATTTTTTTGAGACTAACTTTTTTCTCAGACTGGATTATCTTTTTTTCCCTCCACTTCGGTGTCGAACTCACATATGACTCACATGTACGACTAACACACAATTCACCCTCTTTGATTTGTCAATCACACCAAAAACAAAAGTTCTGTTAGTTAGAGTTCTAGATTTCAAACTTCTATAGTTCTTTTTGGATTTGGATATCTAATAATGTGGATTTAGAACCGTGGACACATCTGCGATATTTGGTTGTTGAACTTTTTTACTTTTATTCTAGAAATATTAAAATATGAGCTTCATTGATTGGTTCATCGTGTGAAAGCACGATTAATATGAGGCGATTAAGATCAATCTAAGATCCGGAAAGTACCTGGGCAACCAACCCCAAATCCCTTGTCGTCGTATCCTACCTTCCAAGCCTGAATCACGTTTTCGAATTCAATGACGATGCTGCTCGATCATCTCTTATTTTGCCTTGTCATTAATTGACTACTTAAACTAGCTATAGTCTACCCTGACAGAGTTAAGAATCCAAACAGACGGTGACTCGTCACCTGAACCACTCTCAAATTCCAATCATGTCTTGCGTGTCAGGCTGCTAGCTTGCTGATCAATTCACGTCATGTCGTCATACAGTAATTAAGTAATTGCTTAGCAAAAAAAGTAATAATTGAAAGATGTGATGACTATTTTATTTAAAATATAATTAATTTTGATGGATCAGATCGACCGAGAGCGACCCATCTATGCGTATGAAGGTATAATGTACTTCCTAAGTTTGAAATCTTCCCCGGCAACAGCGCCAAAAATGTTTGTTGACACTGCTTAACGACATCACTAATATAGCTACGGCGCCAATGACAAACAGGTTGGAAGGAACCAATCACACGTGTGAAAGTGTATGGGATGCTATCCAAGCAAACGACCAAACATCAAGCCTTGTTCAAAGGAGCCAATCAGACTAATAGTGGAGACGAAGTGCACGTCAACAACAAAAACACACGTATATATGTGGTAGTTTTTGACAATTTCAAAATCTATTGTATCTCTTGTAACTTTGTTCTCTAAATTTTAATGAAAAAGCCCGTACTGGGAATCTCCCTCACAGTTTTTTTTATAAAAAAAAAAAAATCAAAATCTATGGACCCAGTCTCTGCAAAGAACTCATAGGGATAGAGTGTCTGCTCGGTCTCTAATGTGTTTCAAAAAAAAAAAATGCACATGTGGATCAAATGGATAACGCAACATTTCTCGTCCTAGTACTGCGTACTACTACCGTCCATTTGGTCCTCAAGTAGTCAAGTGGGCGCGCAATAACGCATGTAGAGGGTAGCTAGCTAGCTTTGAGTTACTTTCTGATCGATGACATTTTTTCTTTGCAAGTGGATTGATGACATTGTACGCATGCCAAACAGTTTAATCAATTTGCAATAATCTTGATGAGATCCTGCGCCAAAGAATTTGTGACACCTTCTCGCTTTTAATTTGTCGATTTTCACCATCGTGTGTGGAAAATTCAATGCCAGCTCAGGCTGCTACTTATGGTTTCTTTGAAGTAGTTGCTTCTATGTCGACTGGACTGTGTCCAAATTTGTTTATTAGAGAAATTAAGTAAAGCATATATTTAGAGTTTGATTGATTATTTTCCTTAGGTTTATAGCCTGCATTAAGCCTTATTATATATAAAACACAATCCAATTAACCAGCTCAAATGTTTGCTGAAAATTTTTATTTAAAACTCAGATATTGTTAAAGGGTTTTCTCTTTAGTTTTTCTGGCCTACGTCCTCAACTTTGTAGTAATTGTCCTGATTCAACCTGTTTGCAGATGAACCCGGTATAAAATATTATCCATCCATTATCTAAAAATTAGCAAATCATTTTTTATATACTGGTTTTATCTACTCCTAACCAAGTTTTAACAATACTTAGATCCAAATAAGCACACACAAGCCATTCTTTTGTAAACGTAGATCGATGCTGTAACGTGTCATCAGGTGGTAGATTCAATATAATGGGGAACTGAGGCTAGATCGGGACGTCACAAGTCGTCAGAGGGCACTTTGGGGTAACAATATCTAACGGCAAGGTTGTTGTCACGCACATGTTTCAGACTTGGATGGGCCAAAAGGAAAATTAATTAAAGACAGCAGGTAGCTCATCCATCCTTCCGCGTCCTAATCTGGCCAACTGAAAGCTTGTGTTCGCAGCCCATTTGGGCCTCTCTTTTGACTCCAACCAGATGATCTCTCATCTCCGACCATGACACCATTGACAGTGCCTCTGCAAAATAACTAGACACAATCATTCATGGTATCGTCCTTTTGATGCGATATGCACGTACGGTTTGCCTTTTACAATAGTGTATGATTAATTGTCCTTCCTCGATTAGATGTAAGCCAACCTCCTACTCTATCCCAACATATATAGAGACTAGATCGACTGTGTGAGAAGGTCTTCTTCTTAAACACAATGTTTAGAGTTGTTTTACTTGCAGGTCAAGATTTTTATTATATTACCTTGATATATATATAATTTTTCATATATTAATAAAGAAATTTTCTATAATAATTGGGGAAAAAAATTCAATGGTTGACATCGCCCGAGAGCGGCCGATCCGACGGCTACTTCCTTTATCCAAAAAAAAAAAGAGGCCCCTTTTAGCTACATCTCCTTGCCCCTCCTCTTAAAATTTTATAGAATTTCATATGAAAGCAATTATAGAATTTTATATTATAATTTTGAGCGGATAAACAAAGATTTGGACGATCGGGCACTAGTCTAGCTGGATACAGATAATCGGATTTTCCACATGTTCCTGATTTTTTTCTTCCAAACGGGCCTCCCATTTTCACTAACAAGAACGGAAATACATGACAGTTTCAAGAACTGTTTTCAGAAAATCAACAGGGAAGTCGGCAACAAGCCGGACAGAAAAAGACCCTGACACCAGCCAATGGCTTAGGGGAACAGAGTTTACCACAGTTTACCAACAACTACCTTACTTAATGAGATGGATAGTGTCATGATCCAGTGGGCCAGCCCGAGTGGCTAATTGGGCCAAACGCGAGGACCGCCGCCCGGGAGGGGGCGGGGGCGCCCTTGAGGGGAGGCCGCCTCCTGCCGCCGCCGCTTTCCCTCTCCGTCACGACTCGAGTTTGCTTCGCCTTCAAGTTAGGATTATCTTAGGTAATTTTTGGTGTGTGCAAGGGTTATCTCATCTATAAGGGGAGACCCTTATTAGGAAATGATAAAATAGGAATTGCTTGTAAAAGGTATTCCAACCGTATAAGGTATTCGGTCGTATAAGGAAACCTTATAGAAATTGTTTAGGTTACAAGTCCCACTAGTCGGGCTATATAAGCAAGAGGCATGTAATCTCTAGGGGACAAGCAAGAAAATAAAAATATATCTTTGCCTTCAGCTCGAGCCGCCGCCGCCACCTCCACGCTCGTGCCCGCCCGCCCCCCCGCCCCCGCCCCGCCCGCCCCGGGGCGGCGCGGCGCCGCCGCCACGCCACCGCAGCCGTCGTCATCCCCATCCTCCTCCTCTCCCCCAATTCCCCAACTCACGTGTCAATTCCGGCCCAATCTGGCGAATCGGCACCCAGTATCCGGAGACGGGGCGATTCCCACCACCCATGGCTTCGGGATGAAGGAGTTCAACGCGGCACGAAGGCGCTCCTCGGCGACAAGCTGGCGCTCGCATCTCCAGCGCTTCGACGACATCGAGACTTCGCCTACGCCGGATGGAGTACGTCTACATCACGTCGAGGACCCACCCCGCGTCGCGGCGACTACGCGGAGGAGGGCAGCCAGGCTACCGCCGCGGCCAAGATAGGGCGGCCGCCTCCGCCCGGCCGCCGCCCCTCCCCGCCGCGGATTCCGTCGGCGGCTCCGACCCTACTATCCTCCGGCTAGAGGAAGATGATGGCGTTGGCGGTGACGCTCCGGCCGTCATCGGCGTCACCCTCAACGACACCGCGGACCGGCTGCCTCCTCCTCTCCACCGACACCGCAACCGTGCGGGGCGCCCGGCAGAGAAGGTGCCAACCGCGACGCCCCTGCCCCTACCCCAGGCGCCACTCGCGGCGTCCCCGATCGCGCCACCGCGGCGCTCGGGCCCATGGTGCCACTCGCGGCATCACATCTTCCTCGCTTCGTCACGCGTCTCCGCAAGTCCGAGAATGCGGCGGCAGCGACGACCCGACCTCTGGCCGCGCAAGATGGAACTCTTCTTCGGCTTAACTTGGAGATCGCCCGGCCGACTCACGTGAGTTACGCCGCTTTCCACCTCGTTGGTATTGCTTTGCCATGCGGTTCATGGATCTGTCCAAGATGAACTCTCCGATCAAGTGGGGCGAGTTCACTCACCGCCTACGCCATCACCCGGACCGCCCACCTACCTCGACACCGGGGCGTCTGCGCCGCCTTCGAGAACTATGCACTACGCATGGAACTCGAGGGACAGCGCCACCGTGTCGACTCTCTTCGTGGAAGGCCTACGAGACGCCGCAAAACGCTCGACCGGTTTCGAGCCTCGTTCGTTGGAGGAGGCCATCGACCTTGCCCGCCGCTACAACGATGACGAGCCGGACGACGCCAACGAGGACGCGACACCGGCGCCCGCAACGGCCGACCGCCGTGAACACCCGGTGGCCTC
This sequence comes from Hyparrhenia diplandra, assembly GCA_015847255.1. Taxonomy (NCBI): domain Eukaryota; kingdom Viridiplantae; phylum Streptophyta; class Magnoliopsida; order Poales; family Poaceae; genus Hyparrhenia; species Hyparrhenia diplandra. Next base: position 21,699 of record JADLZK010012022.1, on the reverse strand, counting down.
GGCGGCGACATAGCGGCTGCCCCTGTGTGACCGCATGCTAGGACAACAACGTCTTCTTTGTTGCCATAGATGACATCGAAGGGTCGACAACAAGCAACATGATCAGCGAGCTGCAATTGGGCACAACTACCAACAAGGATCTCGGGATCATCTCCGGCGCCATCGGTACGGGATCAAGCTAGCGCCCGAGTGGAGTCTCCGCTACGACATCGTGAGGTACTTCCACCGCTACTACATCCCCCGCTGCTTGCTTCTCCGGGACTTCCCTCTTTGGGAAGAACGTTCCACCGCACAGCAGCGTAGCGGTGGGCTTCCACCTCCCCAATCGCCCTCGGGAGGATCAGGGCGTTCGGCAAGCGTCCTTCTTCTCGAGGCACGCCCGACGAGCGAATCGAGGGTGCCACCGTCCTCCTCTTCGACAACAACGGCGACATCTTCTTCCGCATCAACAACATCACGGTTGGCGCCCGTGGACAAAGGAGAGGCAGCTGGGACCCCCGTCGGCACGCCCGGCGATCTCCTCTCACGGCTGCCTCCTCGACTTCACCTCGTCGCCGCCTCGTCGCCGACACGCGTCTCGCGGGCAACTCCATGCAAGGTGACCGGTGCGGCGACTTACCCTACACGTCTCCACCCCGACTCGCCCGGATGCTCGAGGCTGTCGGGCACCCTCGGCGCCTCCGTCATGCGTCGGCGCATGCGCGGAACGTTCCTTCGTGCAACCCTCGGCGAGCTTCAAGTTCGGCGTCTACCGGGCGGTTTCCACCTCGACTTCTCCTTCTCCGACAAGGACTCCAGCATCTGCAACATGACAACGACAAGTCGCGGCCCTCTCATCCTCTACTTCGGGCTGGAAATTGTCGGCTTCCCGACGACGTGCCTTTCGCCACCACGGTGGGTTGGGCGGCACGTGGGCCTTTACCGCCTCGTCGAACGGTGGGGAAATGTCATGATCGAGTGGGGCCAGCCCGAGGGTGGCTAATTGGGCCAAGCGACGACGACCGCCCCGGGGAGGGGCCGAGGGACGCGCGAGGGGGGGCCGCCCCACGCCGCCGCCGCTTTCCCTCTCCCGTCACGACTCGAGTTTGCTTCGTCTTCAAGTTAGGATTATCTTAGGTAATTTTTGGTGTGCAAGGGGCTATCTCATCTATAAGGGAGACCCTTATTAGAAAATAATAAAATAGGAATTGCTTGTAAAAGGTATTCCAGTCCTATAAGGAAACCTTATAGAGATTGCTTAGGTTACAAGTCCCACTAGTCGGGCTATATAAGCAAGAGGCATGTAATCTCTAGGGGACAAGCAAGAAAATAAAAATATATCTTTGCCTTCAGCTCGAGCCGCCGCCGCCACCTCCACGCTCGTGCCGCGCCCCCCCCCCCCCGCCGCCGCCCCACGCCTCCGGGGCCGGCGTGGCCCCGCCGCCGCCACCGCCACCGCCGCCATCCCCATCCCCATCCTCCTCCTCTCCCCCAATTCCCCAACTCACGTGTCAATTCCGGCCCAATCTGGCCGGAATCGACCCAGAATAACAAAAACACCCATAAACTAACGACAACATTACTCGAAGCGAACATATTAAGCTAGTTTTTCGCTAAAGCAAAAGAAACCTTCCAGCCATTAGCTTTTACAATCAAACAAACAGAAACATCGCGATATTGACTTCTCTCCACGGCAGATTTCTGGAGATTCCATCCCTTCAATCCTAGTCTTCTTCCTAATCAGGTACTCCAGCTCCTTGTAGCAGCAATTGGTTAACTTGATGAGTGGACTGAGTTGCTAGAAGCTCCTTGACAATTTTCAGCATAGCATTCGCTCCTTCCACCCACTTGTCTTTGTCATCATCATCTATATAGAGCACACATAAGCGTGACAAAATATTTCTAGAGGCTTTTAACAGTTGTTTTTCTCAAACAACACATTGTTTCTGCATTTCCATATCGCCCAACAGATGGCAGCAATCCCACTAGCATGAAAGTTCTTCCCAACGGGTATTCAGCCAATTTCACCCCATCTCCAGCACCGTTCAAGAGATTGAGGGAAATTATCAGCACCAACGCATTTAGCTATAATAACCAAACATTTTTTTGTCATAGAGCATTGAAAGAAAAGATGAGAGATTATTTCCTCTTCATCACAGAAAACACAACTAGGATCACCCTGCCATTTCACTAGATTATCTCTGGTAAGAATTGAGTTGTTAGTCATTAGTCATAAGACAATTTTCACCTTTTCTAGTATTTTACTTGTCCAAATTCTTTTATGTGATTGTCAAGAATTAGCAGAAGTAAGAGTTTCATACAAAGATTTAGTTGTGAATTTCTTTTCTTATCTAATCTCCAAATTACACATGTACCTGATTAAGATATTATTGAGAATCGGTCTATTCACGGATGTCTGATCCGTTTTCCATTCCTGATCCAAGAAAGAGATTTCGTTTCTCTTACCTGATCACAAGCACATATGAGACACATATGAGGAGAGTCATCTCTTTATCAATCATTATAGGTACATGTGTAGTCTCTTTATATAGATTTAACCTTCATGGCATAAAAGATAGTGCCTATATGGTGTCGTGAGCCCACTAACCCTCTAATTCTTTTTAAAATCATGTGGGGGAAACAATACCAAACCAAATACGATGAGTAGTGGTGTCCTGAGCTAAGGTACATTAGGCAATATGGTCTAAATAGAAAAGAGGTATGTGGCAATTAATGATTTTGAAAACGTGAAATAACTAATGAGAGAAGTTGTTGTTGAGAAAAAGGAAAGTGGAATGGAATCTAGTTAAATATCTTCTTGTCCAAATAGCAGGAAAAGGAGACAATTTGAGGTGAGCAGAAAATCCCTACCTCTCTAGAGCTTATGGATCGATTTATAAGAATCAATGTTTAGTTTTCATGTTTATCACAAAGCTCTCTACGCCGCTCGCTCCTGGTCCTGGCCTTCTTCTAGTTTGCGCGGTGCCTGAGACTTATCACGTCGCGTACTCCAACTCGCATGCATCGCCATCTTGCTTGGACCAGCGCGAGAGCAACGTGACCCACGGATGGTCGGGACGGACGGCTTCGGATGCGGTGTCATAACCGGAAACAGCGCTACAGGCCGGAGCAGTGTGTGCGCACCGGCCGTACCCGCCAGCCCCTGGTCTGTCGGCTTCTACAGTACGTGGTTTACAGGTCGACACCGGCCGACGGATCGCGACATGAGCCGGTGACGCGACGTGATCGTGGTGACCCTCCCCGTCCCGCGCCGCTTGCACGGCCACTCGGCACTAGTGGCCGGCCGTGCTTGCTGCACCGACCCTGTAATTGCAACGTTTCATTACGACAACACACGCCATAGATAGATTTTTTTTTGTATGGTCACAAGCCACGTTTCGGTCGATCGGAGACTCCGCGGTAGTTGCACGGCTAAACGTGACATGACCAGGAATTACATGTGGCTACCAGGAAATGCCGCGGAGTGTGCTAGCTAGCTAGCTAGTAGGCAATAAGCTGTCAGTGTTAACCTGTAGCTATATGAGCTCGCCGACATGGAGAGATATATGTCAAAGTTCATTGTCCCAGCTTGATCGCAACTGTGTGCTAGGACAAAGACACCATCATGAATATGGCTGTCCGTGATCTTTTTTTATACTGCACATGGGAAATGCATCCTGAATAAAAATAGATAGGTACACGTAGAATGCTCATGAGTCACGACTGCATTCCACTTTTCTTTACAGATAACCTTTTTTTTTCTGATCGTTGTTTTCAGTCAAGAACCTGTGGGTAGGTTGCTTGGTACTCCTATGCATGCTTTTGGACTGAATCTTTTATTGGATATTTATTTTGGCTTTGTTTTCTTCTTTTTGCAAACTTTTCTTAACAAAATTTCTTTATATCAAGTGTGAAGAACTTAGACCGAAATTAAGTATGTGGAGATTATATGGATAGCTTACATAAGAGGTTGAAAGCTAATGAAATGATATTGCTATTAGTGAAAAATGATGTGCATCGAATTGCTCGAAAAAAATGATGTGCATAGTTATTGGTAGGGGTTGATGTGGATGGCGTGTGACATGTTGACAAAGATTTGTAGGCCGCGGGAGATATGTATACAACAAGGGCCGAGCCTCGTGTCACTTTTTATTTGAGCTTTCAACAAACTTTATTGATTCATCAAAGTGTATATACATCGTTTGCAAACAACTGTACTAAGATAGATACAGGGGGATCATCTAGCCAAACTTGAGGGTTGTTCTCTAATAATGTTTTCCTAACTAACTCATGGGTAACTGAATTACAGCTTGGATTACAGTGACTAATTGAAACTGTGACTAATTCATGGTAAACTGCCGCTGCAGCCTTCACCGAGAAACCTCCATCTTACGCATAGGTGGAAGACCAATCTAATTTGGACATCCATGGATTTTGACAAATGACCTAGAAATTCAAATTTTGGTGGGGGCCAATCTCTTTTTAGTTCATTTTTTTTAGAGGGTATCCATTGGACATCCATGGACATCCAACTTCCACCTACAATCTTACGTCGTATTGGCTACCTCCATGCAATCAGACTGGACCTCCACTCGAGTACAACCAATTTGGAGCCTCGTGTCATGTTAACGTTTAATAAGGGCTATGTCAGCGACTCAAGCCTAGGAGCACAATATAATACAGTCATAATATATGTCGGGCCATCCGAGTCATGCCGGCACCAGGCCCAACTCACAGCTTGGGTCAATGCACATACTCAAACTCTCATCCATGTTGAAGTAACGGGAGTAGAGTTATTGGGCCCAACATTTGTTCTGGATCCGACTAGTGCGTTTGTGCCGGACTGCCCGGCCGTCTAAGATTGTGGAAGCCCAATGGGAACGATACGGGCTGCTCGCTGCCGGCTGAGAGTTCCTAGTGGTTGCCACTGGGTCCTTTGCGCAGTCCGGTCCGGGACCTCCGTTGCATTCAGTGCTCTTTGATCGCCGAATCCGCCGTGCCGATCCCACTTCTTTGACGCCGCGGCCGCGATCCAGCGTGCGCGGCCTCCACTCAGCTCCACTCTCCTTTCCTTGGCTCCACTATCTGCCGCGACACGACACCACCCTGGCCCTGCAGGCTCCATCGTCATACGACCGTCACCACTCGAGGAAGTGAGCACCGAGCAAACACGATGAACCCCGGCAGTTCATGTTCTCGCCTCAATTACATGGTGTTGCAGGTCGGCCGGCCGAGGGCTGCTCCGCGTTCTACAGAAAACACATTGAGACTTTGACGCGTTTCATTATGTACTTAGTTGGAAATAAAGTTCATCCAAGATAAGAGACACAAGGAAACATTTGTATGTACCGACCACACTTTAAAACAAACAGCTTATGGGAAGAGCACGCACGCCGCAAGGAAACGTGGTCCCAGATCCACTATTATGCGTGCTAAAGAATATGAGGAGATTATCAAGGCATGGTTTACGACTCAATCTTGGCATGATGTAATTTCGATACGGGTCACTCGAAGACGAGATACGAGAGGGACGGCAACCGGGTGAGCCAAGATTGAGTGAGACATGCCCCTTTTTTTTAAAAACGGAGCAAAAAGAAAGAAAAATTCCTAATGCCCATGACCGAAAGTTTCCGCGGGCGACAAGAAAGGTATTAAGCGATAGATACATGCATGTGACACCATAAGGTGAAGCTCTGAATCTGAAGCATGAAGCCTTGAACAGCAGCCTGCCACACCAGGAGATAGGGTGCAGATTTTTCAGGGAACAGAAGAGGGCGGGTCGGCTTGATTGGGTTCCGGCCAGTAGTGACAAACGACAGGAACCCACTTGGGTATTGGAATGGAAATGGATCCCACCAGGACTCAACTCCAAGTGCAACTGCCACCACAATTCAGGGCTCACGAGGGCAGCAAAAATGTGACAGCGACGGCTCCCTTTCCAACCGCTGAAAACCATCGCTTTGCTCTCCCCCTTGCCAAGAGAATACAACGTTACTTGTTTTCAGCAAGCATTAGAGCGTCAGCCATACCAAAGAAGGCATTTCACTATCCTATGATCAGCCTCATGTCGCACTCAGGGCAGCTGAAACATCAGAGGTACATACAGAGCTCAGAAAGCGTTACATGTAGCTAAATCTTTTTTTCCCCCACTCTTTACTGTAATAGTATACCTCTTGTCCAAAGAATCACGTGTTCTTACATCGGAAGCAGCATCCGTCTTCGATCATTGGAAAGAATTACATTTACCCTCTCATACATGATACATGATAATACTTTTCTAGCTTACATTCTTGAATTGACGTAATTACGTGCCCAATCACACCAATCAGAGACCCCGGGAGGCTGGTCAGGTCTTCAGGCTCAGCCCCCCACCCCTTCAGAAAAATGAAGAATACGCTACGTTCTATAGTCTGTCAATCAGATTTTTGTGCAGAGTCAGTTTGGTAATAGACTACATCTCCGGTATCGCTAACATAGTGGTCTTGCTTTAAGCTTTGTGCTAGCACCCCAAATAGGTGCAACGGGAGAGGACCCGACTTCTTTGGTTCTTTGTAGTACTTGCCAAGAACCGGTTTTGCTGCCTCAGTCTGCAGGTTATCCAAAAACAGGTCTTATGATATAGGCAAAGAAACTTACAAAAAAAGAGCAAGAATAGGGGAAACCCTTACCGCCTCAATGAGATGGTAATGCGGGATTTGAGGGAAAAGGTGATGGATGACATGAGTTCCAATGTCATGATGGATATTGTTGATCAATCCATAGTCCCGGTCGAGTGTTGTCAGTCCTCCACGCAGATAACTCCATTCCTAATATAGAAAAGGACAATGTGGTATCAATAACCAATATTCAAAAGGAGAACTCAGGATAGAATACTTGTAAATTAAGAGCAGTCGATAATCTGAAAAGTAAAGTGGAAACTATATAATATAGGCTGACCAAGCATTATACTCGGTAAAAGCGACAAAAACACAAACTTACTCCATATTTTCCGCTCAAAAAGACAAAAATAGGAATAGACATTTTTGTCCAATAGTTCAATAGCATCCTCCAATTAGGTCTTACTCCAGAAAATTACCAGAAAGGATAGAACTTTGATTTATAATACACACCACTAGAGTTTATATTATTTAAGGTTTCAGTCAAGCTGGCCATTTGCAAACAAAGTGAGTCCAGTCTAACAATCATGTATCTACCAGCAATAACAGATAGCCTACAGATGCTGAAGTCAAGCGGTGCCATGGAAAGCAGCCAGTTTTATCTAAAATACTGGACAATCAAAACGAGATTAAGTCATTAGGCATCGAAAATTTCTAGCATGGTGTGTCCCTACACATCTTCCATTTTTAGGACAGGATATATTATGATTCAACAATTTGCTGCAATTAATGCTGAGGTAAACATTCAGAGGCTTCTAACCAACCAAAATGGAAGCAACCGTAGTTGTTGAAGACTACAGTGACCTTGAAACATCAGCAAATTGGAAAATTGCTTTGCTAATAATCACCTTTCCACGGTACCAGGGAAGTTTGTCTTCGTGGCCATGATGGTGCAAGTATGTGACCATGTCAAGCCAAGCAACAAATACCTGCACACAGAGCAGCCACATAAATTTCCAGCACCACAGACACCACCCATTCAAATTATCTTTTTGCAGGAGTTGGGCCTGATGAGGAGGACATTTCTCTCTTACCAAGTATGGGACTCCGTAGAGCTTTAGCATCGGAATAGGACCCATCAGAAAGGTGAGACCAGCCAGAACACCAACCATGGCCAGCCAGGACGCGGTCGATGTTATGATGTCCTTCTTTTCATTAGGTTGGAACAAATCACTGCTTGGGTTGAAGTGTGATCCTGTCTTCCCTGGACTCCTTGCGAACTACATAACACAGATGAACCCGCACGGCAGGAATTTAGCACCACTACGACGCTATAAAACAAAAAGAACGTCGATTCCTCCAATTCATGCGTCATTGATAGACATGTTCTATAGACATGTTCTTAGCCTCACCAAGTATAATGGGAATGCGAGCAAGGGGAACGGCATGGTGAAGCGCAATTTCCTAGTCATAAAGTCCAGGCTTTTGTACAACCTCTCTGGTAGCTGCAAGTTTTCACAATCCGAGGAACCATCAAGCGTCATTCATCGGCATAACTTCTCAAGGTCCAACAGAAGAGAGAGCGACAGGAAACCTACCGGGTGCCAGGACTCGTCCTTCTCAACATGGCCGTGATTTTGGTGGTGTGTCCTGTGACTAATCCTCCTGAAATTCCATTCAAAGACAGGTGCCTTCCTTAACATCAACGACAATCCTCGACAGAAACTAACTAGTAACAAGCACAAGGAACATAGGTATATAATCTTACCATCCGTGGTATGGAACAAGAATGGAGGAATGGAGTATGTGGCCGACGACGCTGTTCAGCTTGGGGTTGTTTGAGAAGCTCCCGTGTCCACTGCAAACAGCAGACATGCGGCAGAAGTCAAAGACCTGAGTCTATCAATCCAATCCTTGGCATGGCAGGGGATCGTGGAGGCGTACGTACCAGTCGTGGCCGAGGACGAAGAGCGCCCAGAACATGGTGCCCTGCGCGGCCCAGTAGAGCGGCCATACGAGCCAGCTGTCGAGTCGCGCGGCGGCCGCGGCGAGTCCCAGGACGACGACGACGTCGCGCAGCACGTAGCTCATGGAGCGCCAGGGGTCCTTGACCCAGCAGTGCTTGGGGATGGCCGCGCGGATCTCCGCCAGCCCGAACGGCGGGGGCGCCCCGGGTCGAACTCCCCGCTGGCCGCGGCGGCGCTGGCCGCCACGTCCTCCTCCTCCTCCCCGAGCGGGGAGCTCCGCTTGTCCTCCTCGACGGCGGAGGTGAGACGGGTGGGCGCGGAGACGCGGAGCGCCCAGTCGCGGTGGATGGCCGCGGACGCGGGGCGGCCCGGGACCGCCGCCGACGCGGAGAGCGCGGGGGGCGACGCCGCAATGGCGCCGCCCCGGCGCGCCGCAGGCGCAGCGGCGCGACGCAGGCGCAGCGGCGCGAGGCCGCAGCACTCGGACAGCACGAGCCGCGCCATTGCCGGCTTCAGCGGGGCGGGGGGTTACGGGGCTTCGTTCCTGGATTGATGGCTATTGGCTCCTCCTAGCCTCTAGTCCACACACACCCTCGCCGCCGCCGCTGCTGGCACGGGATCTTCTGCGTTGGGGTTTGGGGGGATTTGCCAGGCTCTAGCTAGCTAATCCAAGGATTTTTATACCGGCGCGCGAGGGCCACTGGTGCCCGTTGTAACATAACAGGCGAGCCAGCCCGAGAGATGTGCGCGTGCGTCGCGATGGAGGTGCGGCGGGACCGCATCCCCGGGACGCGACGCGGTGCGGTGGACTAGGACCGGGACTAGCACTGGAATGAATGTGGGTTGATGCACAGGCACGTGTGAATCGTTTGGCGGTCTGGTCTGGACGGAGCCAACCAGGGAGCTTCGACGCTGGCGGCCGTACCTGCTTTTAAATTCGTGTTGACTTGCCTTTGGTTTTGGTCCCGTTCCGTGATGGGAATGACTCGTCTGGTTGGTCTAAAAAGTTTGTGTCGTGTAAAACTAAAAGTCGTGTGCTCCTGTGGAAATCGCACAATGTCGTGTTTCATTCCTCCGCACTATCTAATAAAGCATATTAACAGAGTTTTAATATGACAGGTAAGGCAGAGCAGCTTTGCCTCGATACTTCGTTAATCGTTATGGACTTGAACGCCCCTCCTGCCCTGTCTTTGACAGAGGCAGCATCACAAGACTTGTTAACGACGGACGGTGGACCAAAACCAAAAGTCCAAAACCGACGAACGAGTCAATGGTTTAGCTAGCTAGGAGTATCTTGTGTAGGTTTACTAGTCTCTCTTCGGTAATCAGCAGAGGACTTCTCACATGCTCTGCTCATGGAGCGAGTCTATACCAGCTCGCCGACAAATGAGACATCGGAGCGAGAATGCACGAGTATACACGCCTCCCTCGTGGAGACAAGTCAATGTTCAATTGGTCATCCCACGCCCAAAGCAAGAAAAGAATAGTGAAGACTATGAGACTCTCAACAACTCGAGATAGTCAAGATATTTGTACGTGTATAAAATGCCTCTCCGTTTTCATTTGGTCCTACGTTCCGTACCACTACTAGGGCCTGCGCTGGTCAAGATATACGACTTTTTGCAAACAAAAAAAAAAAAAGACGACTTGTGATGAGTAGTAAGTATATATTATTTTTTTGCGAGGAAGTTATATAACCTAGTACGTATAGGAGTATAAAGCATAGTAGTACGTATGATCGATGCATGTGAAAGGCTGTAACATGCCGTGGTGCAGGTGCGCCCACGTAGCCGAGCGGCGTGCCAGGCGCTCTTGGCTGGTTATTTTATCTACTTATTATATTTAAAGTTTCATGCATACCGATCTAGTTAAACTGTGATTAGTTATTTTATCTACTTATTATATTTAAAGTTTAAATGCATGCGTCAACAGATTCAATGTAACGGACTATCGTAACATTTTTTTTTTTTTTTTGAACTAAACATGGCCGGTTTGACGCGGTCCTGCACACATGCGTCAACAGATTGATGTAACGGACTATCGTAACATTTTTTTTTTTTTCGTGAACTAAACATGGCCGGTTTGACGCGGTCCTGCACACCTGCTCTGCTTGCGCGCCTCTGACCGCCATGCGAGCTGAGCGCGGCAAGCCGAGCGGCCGAGGCCAACGGTGTCGTGTATCCCGGCGGATAGTGGCCGGCCCGCCGGCCACAGCGAGCCGTCCTGGTCCCGCGGACAGGAGACGACGTCACGGCTCACGAGTCACGACGCGAGCTGTCCTGTCGCCGCTTCCACAGCTGTTTCCACTGCGTGGTCGGCGGTGGAAACACCCGGACCCGGGCCGGGCTGCAGAGACTCCCAAGTCCTCTCCTATTGGTGGACGAGGGTCTTGGCGTCCACCTGATTGGTGGACGAGGTGGAGACGACGGATTTCTTTCGGATGGGGCTCTAGTCTTCGTTGTCGGCCGCGTTTGCTCGCAACGCTGAGAGAGTTGCTGTACGGCTGCACCAGGAAAATCGGTCTATTCTGTTTCTCTTCGTTTGTCAATCTATAGCCCATGGTTATTTGAGGAAGTGATGAAGAATGAAGACCCATAAAGGTCGTCCATTAAATCTCATTTGAAAATTGTTAGAAATCCTATTGGGGGTGGGGAATAAAATACTCTGAGCTAAAGCAGCAGCCAGCAGGAGCGCAAGACGATTACGTTTAGGAAACTGGTATATGTCAAATCAAGATCTTGTACCGAGTTTACTGAGCCATCAGAGAGTGTTTCAGGGCCCCTCCTATGCACACACAATATTCATCAAGGTCAGTTCATGTGAACAACGCGACCCCTGATAATTTTGTTTTCCTTGGGACGAATTTTCAACGTTTATTTAACGAAAGTAGCTAGAAGAGTGATCGAGGTCGTACTAATACTATTCCTACCTAGCTACTTTGTGGATCGTCCCATGATCCATCGAGAGAACAATTGTCCTTGCGGTCTCTGATATTTTGTGCGTGGACGGAGGATCGGAGGGGATTAGTTGGGGGCTGGTAGCATCAACATCAGTAGTACGTCCATCACCATGGCCGGTGCTGCGCCATGCCCTGCTTTGTTTGGTTGGTCATGCCTTTGTCCTTCTTTTTCCCCCGCTAGCTAAAGATGGGGGACCTGGACTATAACACATGGGCTAATACTAGTAAGATATATGTGCTCGGGAAGAACCTCGATTGTGGCCGGCAGCAGCACACGAGGTCCTCGTGGTCGGCATCCAACACCAATTATTTTGGCACTCTCCGTCCGTCACACCTTCCATCACCAGCAAGATGAGTGAGCAGTAGGAGTACTAGTACTACTGTGCTACTACTTCTAGCTAGCAGCCAACCAAACCACAAAACAAGATTGATTAAGAATTTATTAGATGCATGACGTCCTGGTGTCTTTCAACATAGTAGTACGCTATTTCTCCAACCTATCCGATCAGCATGTTAGCTGGTGATTACGTTACACCTGACCCTGAGTCTCCCCTTGTATTCTCTCTCTACAACGAAAAAAAAAACATCGTCAGCCATTGCCTACACTACATGGATTTTTTGGGCAGATTGGTTGCACGCATAAGGTCATCCAAAGGGCCATCCTGCACCATCTCATGCATGTAGCGCCTGTTTGGTTCACCCACCTACTTCATTTTTCTGCATCTGTCCATTCACTTTAGTGCTTCCATTCCCACTCCTCTCGTATGTAAAAACTGAGCTTCGCGCACCATCCAGGCTGACTTAATGCACGCCTGATCCATGGACCAATATGTCATGCTCCTAGAACCGGTACATGCATCCAAACAAGATTTCACCCCATAAAGGACCTATGGCAGAAACAACCAAACACGATCATTATGTATATGATAGTCCTGGCTAATTTGGGCCTGCACTGCCTTGCCATCCCAGCAAATGGCGTTCACCGCAACCAATCAGCCCCTTAGCTCAGCTGCTCCCTACACTAAACGTGGAGACGGCATACGGGCTGGCCTATGAAGAAAAGAGGCCTGGCTGCTTCCCTACGGCTGATTCTCTCCGTCTATCAAAAAGAGGTGCTTCCCGGCTTCCCGATACACGTGTCTTCTCGCGGAGTCTCCGCGTAGTCTAGATCGGCACATGCTAAACGGGGTTTAATTAATTACTAATTAATTAATAATGATCATTGCTGGTTGCCCGTAGCATCTCGCGACAGCGTCAACCATCCGAGCCATAGCTGAAAGTGTTTAGTATACTACACCGGCAGATCACATCTCTCATTGAAAGCTAAACATGTTTCTTTCATTCATAGGAAAACAGGCGTGCTCTGCTGCAGGGCCGACGCTAAACGTCACATTGCTTTGCTTTTCATTCTGCTGGGGCTGGTGGTAGTGGTACAGAGCATGCAGCAGATACTTCGTTGCAACAAATACCGGCTGCGACTGCGATTGACCGACGGTAACCAAACTGAGAAATCAATCACAACAAATGCCGCCCGGTGCTTAGAATTGACTGATCGATTGTGATTGTGCAGAGAAGAACCGACCGACTTGCGGGTTACAGCCATGCATATACTATCCATATGATTCGTGGCGTCCAGCAAGCAGACGGCAGACGGTCGCTTGATCGATTAGCCTGCCACGGCGCCGTAGGCTGGCAGCCAAGCCAGCCCTGGTTCAGGCACAGCCATGCACACCGACCGACCGAGACCGCGGAAACGGAAAGAATCATCGCTTCCACCACCAGGTCTCGGTGTTTTTCCGGATCTGCTGTGCGAGGGTGGCGAAGTTGGCGGCTTCGCTCTCCAGCTCCGCGGATTGCTCGGTTATTCTCTGGGGATAGGATAGATTGATGGAGATGGCCATCGGTCACAACTCATCACATGACAGAAACTTGAACTGGTGGGGGTGGGGGTCTATTTTACCGCAAGTTTCTCCTGCCGCTCCACGAGCTTTTGTTTCGCGTGAGCCGCGGCGGCCGCGGCGTCCTGCAATGAAATACGGAGTACAATGTATAAATGTGCGATGGAGGATTATGGAGTCCGGTAAATAATCTTCCCAAAAAAAAAATGAGCGACGATTATATTGGTGAGATTGTAGATAGAGAGTTCTATTAATTACCCCTTTGAATTTGTATTTGGTGAGGATCTCTTGGGTGCTTTTCTTTCGTGGCGTGTGAACATCGCTTGATCCTTCAAATAGCTGCTCTCGCTCCACGTCTAGGAGTAGCAGCAGACGCTATTGTTATGATTAGATTAGAAAAAGGGACACCCGTACGTACGTACGTAGCGTCTCCTTCGACTTCACACACATGATAGCTGGAATCTGTTGCCGTACCTGTCTTGCTCTTATTGTTGGTGGACGGTGGTGCTGGCTTTGACGGTGCTTCGTCGTCAATCTTGATGTCATCTGCAGTGGATTATGGAATGGTGCTTCAGTATGTGCCAGGGGCAGCATAACACAGGGATGGAAAAGAGAGGTCAGAGTAAGAGAGCAGAGAGGGAGACGGAACAGAACCAATTGTCATTTCTTGTGTTGGCACTGGCCCTTTATTTCCCATTGTCAACGTAGTTTTGCCGTGTGAAATTTTCCTTTCAGATATGTGTTTCCTTTCTAATCCTCGTAGGAGATCATTGTCAAGAACTCCAGCTGCAAGATCCACATCGTGCAAAAAGGTCAGCTGTGAGCACAAGAAATCATTAATTCTCCAAGACAGAAGAATGCGAATTCAGAAGTCAGAACCAACTACCTGCAACCGAGGATTGAAACGGAGCGATGTGTGCCAAGCTGTTGAATGCAACATGACAGAGGTCGGTTTGAGTTCCTAATGCACAGAATAGCAAGCAAAACAGATGAAAGAGATTGGGGCGGGCAGTTATTTTGCTGCTAGCCACATTTAGGCACCTTGAAATGTGGCTTGCCACGAAGGGTTGGTACTCTTATTTTTGGGCAGTACAACTCCAGCTCCTGTTTGAAAGGCCACGAATCAACACAACGAAATTACAGGCTAAACTTTCCTTCTTAAATACGTCACGGGAAATTGCACACTGAAGCTGGGATGAAAAAGTTGATAGTTTGTTTTTCGAATTGCAAGTATTGCAAGCCAAAAAATCGCTCATTGTTTTTCGTTCTCCTTATATATCCTAAAATAAATAAAATGTATTTGTAGGATTTATTGTTGAGATTAATGTTAGTACTTGTAAATTATATATACTAGGGTATACCCCTGTGCGTTGCCGCGGTATTTTCTTAAAAATATTTTTCTTATATACATAGCATTACTACATGATATTTTGTATATTATGTATACATATATAAGAATTTGATTGCAAGTTATTTTAATGGATCAGATATGATAAAACATCAAGATAGAATATGTGATTACATTATAGAGGAATAGGTGATGAAACAAATAGCGTATGTAGATAACTTTTTTTTTTTATGTTAAAGATTTAAATTATTTCACATGATAGAGATGGGGGGATGATGTGAACATTTTTTTAATTATTAAGGGGATGACATGGACTTAGTAGGTAATGATGTGGACACTTTGCATGAAAAAGATAGTGGGTAATGACATGGACACTTTGCATGAAAAAGATAGAACATCTAGTGGTTCACTTAGTGGGGATGATGTGGACACTTTGCATGTTGAGAGAATGCACCTAGTGGGTTTATTCTTATTAGAGTTATAGATAGATAGATAGCCCCCCAACAAAAGTTGTTCAAACATGTAATAATTGTACTTTTGTGAATAAAGTACTTAAGTCTACTAGAGCTAGGTGGTGTCATAACTAAGATAAATTCCAAATGTTATAAATAGGACGGAGGCTAGAAGTGCACTTATTAAAGGAGGAGACAACATTGACGGTGGCGTACCCAGGGGCTTGGCAGGGGCCATGCCCCTAAGGTTTTCAAGCAAATTTTTTACTAGTATAAGTCCATGATGTTTAGTTATTCCATCTTTAAACAAAAATAAGTTCTTCTAGATAATTAACCTTGATGTATGTGTAGTAATTTTTACTAATATGAGTCTTTCTAGATAATTAAATCATACAATAGATAATATTACAAAGCACATTAGAAGGACTGAAACATAGACATCAAAGTTTATAAAATTATCTCGAGATGCCATAATGTTAAGAGGTTACTGTCTACCATTAAAATATAGTGTCTTTTGCTCCAAGAGTGTATATAAAAATGCGAGTACTTTTATATCAAGTCGATAAATTAATAGTCAGCATGAAATATCTAAGGTAACTTCGATGTGCGCTTTTTACAAGTTGGATTTGTTCGCCCCCTTATGAATTAATAGTCAGCATTGAGATAAGACAGTAGAAGTATTATTAAGCATCCAAAATATTTATTGTACATAATGTAAGTCCAGTACGATGTCTCATTTCTTAACGTGGTGCATATTGAGGCATTATCAATTTATCAGAACAATCTAACCCCCGTGTTGCTGCATGAATTCTACACGAACTTCCACTAGAAACGAAACCTGCCTTTTACCGGATTCAACCTCACACTTTTACTCTCTATATCTCAAAATGCCCCCGTAGTTGTAAATCCTAGCCAGCAAAATCCAATCGAGCAAACCCGACTGTAAGCGTTGCGTAACATTTTACTCGGCAAACATCTGTGCCTGATAAGAACATCATCTTCGTAAATTGTGATGCCTGATAAGCCAGAGGGACGAAGGTGTCGTTTGTTTGTGTCATATGCAAGAGCCTCGCTACCACACCCAGTCACACTAAAAAATATGTGGCCTCTCGGATGTATTAAAATTTGGACTTTGGAGGTGCAATTCTCTATTCATGGATACACAATATCAAGTATATAACAAATAGACTGTAGGTTACAAATTAGCAGCTTCAGATTACAGGCCGGCAGGCCATCCTGAATCCTTGTTTAACTACTCTTGCGATGCGTAAAACAACATTCTAATCCTTTTACATTTAATTCCATTTTTTTGACAGCTTTACCTTTAATTTCTAATAAAGGGCAATATGGAAGGGAGGAAAAGAAGCCCAAGAATTAGATTAGACCACACAGACGGGGCCTAGAGCAAAACTGTTTTCCATTGGCTTTCACCAAGACTACTACTCCGACTGTTAAGCCCGCACAGATAATGGAGGAGATCAAGTGTTGTGCGTTCCGTCCAACTGCAGATGAGACAAGACAATAGATAATAAAATTTGTGCAATATTTGTGCAATTTAGTTTTTCAAAGAGAATATGAGCACATCTCATGTAAGCAGGCTCTATCAAAACTTCAGAACCCTGGATATAAGCAAGGCAGGCAGACCTTGACTGAGAGTGAAAGTTGTTGCGGTAATCCCACCAACTATGATTGTTGAAGCCAGAGGGAGATACTGCAGTGTATGTTTTGCCAAAAGCCACAAAAGGTGAGACCAACAGCAGAGTTATTTAACTTTTTTTAGAGGATGCTGTTTAACCATACAAGGGTAGCAATTTCCATCAGATAAATGAAAAGGCCCACTAGTAAGACAGGCAAAATATTAGTTAATTACCGAAGAAGATTCAAATCCACCATTATGAAAAGGAGAGGAGCTGCCTTGGCTGACTGTATAATAACCGCTAATAAGGTCAAGAGCATCCTGAAGACAAATAATGAAAAAGGCACATGATAAGCATAAGTTCATCGGATATAAACTGTGTGATCAACACAAGGGTGTAGACAGGGATAATCTAGCAAGAAGCACAGAGAAAGGATTTAGTAGTATGATTACATGGCTGTAAAGTTGCATCTGAATCAATATATCTCATGGTACCTCCTTAAACATTGAAAAGAGAAATGATGCGATGCACTCTTGCTAAATTATGTGAACTTTAGCTAAGTGCTCCAGCAACTGAAGTGAAGATTGTACAATAAAAGGCCTAAGATTTTCCCTATCTTAATTGAAAGGCAGAGCTCCTGCTATTCCGTTCAAAAAAAAAAAAAAGGCCTAAGAGGAGCGATCGCTGATGGGGCTAGAGCAAACATTTGAGCACAACATAAGAACTTACTTGCCGCACTCCATCATGAAAATTATTCAAATAATATCTTGAAAGAGCACTCATTCCATCTTTAATTAGTCCAGGTAATGTCTGCCTTCCATATCTGTGTTACATCAATAGTTCCCATGTAAGTTAGCCAAGCAACACAGCACAGTTTATTCACGAATTATTGAGGCAGTAAATGCTAGAGTACCTCACTAGATCCCCTTTCAAAGCATAAGAACCAGCGTACTCCAGGCTCAGCTCATCACCGTGCTCAACCCATACTGCCAGGCAATCATTCATGACCACAAGACAATTAAATAACAGTCTAGTTATTGGCAATAAACATTTCACCATAAAATATACCTTACATTTTTTGAATATATCATTCATGTTATTGGAGAGAGAAATGCTTTCAGATGACAATAATGCCCCCCATCTGCTGCAATTGAGAATCCAATGATTTTCTTGCAAGGAAACTCTGTAAAGGAGGACAAAGGATGTTCCAAAGGAGTTAATGAAATGATAAAACCATAGTTCATTAATACATTTTAGAAGCACCAATTTTAGTTTCGTGGTCCTGGTATTCTGTTCTTTTAACCATTAACATTGCATCTGGTTGCATGCTCTGCGTAGAACTGAGGGACTAATGAACAAGGTTACATCATTCTCTTGCTTGTTACCATGTTTAGCAAGGTACTTTCGTGTACAGATGCTCATTAGGAAGAACTAGTTATGTAAAGACAAGTACATAATACCAAATTATAACTAACATGTAAGTGAACAAAATAAATTGGGATAGGCTTTCCAATGACACAGGATTGTCAGGATAGAAGTAAATATTTGTGAGCTCCCATCACCTTTTGTGCTTGGGGACTCCAAAAAAGCTGCTGTGTAGGTGGGGCCACGCAGGTGGTGGTGGTTGTTGGGTGGGGTGGGGGCACTAACTGATATATACAATCTGTTCTATAACAGATGTGTGAAAACTGCTATCAAGATGTACCTTTAAATTTATTTTGAAAATTAGTACATAACTTATCATATTGAATCACAGAATAAGATGACGTGCAAACCTGTGTCACATTTTGTACGGGTCCAGGCAGTCAATGCAATTGGACCTAACTACACCACTTTGCTCCAACAAAATCTCTCCTTTAGTGTTCATAAGAAAATATCTGCTCAGCTGGCCCAGAAAAGAAGCAAAAGCAAATTACTTGCCACAGTTAAACCTTTAGTTGTGAATAAATCTTCAAGCAGCGTGCTTAGGAAAAAAACTAATCATGAAAGTTCGAGATTCAAAAATTACCCTTGCTTATGAATAGCTTCCTCAATTTGATTGTAGAGAGCTTGCAAATTGTCAAAGTTACCTCCACGACAAACATGATGGAAATCAAAATGTATATACCTGTAAGACGGAAGGACCACATCAGCAGATAACTAATAAATTTTATGTAAATGTTTAATCCTTGGGGTAAGGTAATATCTGATTACTTGTAAGATCAAAAACTAATAGAAGTAAGCATTTCCAAGAAACATAATAACCTGGCACCAGGAATTCTGTCCATTTCAGCAGCAAATGCATTGCTCAAATCTCCTTCATCACCTCGCTGCAAGTAACAGCAGATTAGATGAACTGTTGTTTCTCAATGGCCAAAAGAACAACTGTTTGGCGAAGATGGTTCAGCCTCTCCCTTGTTTTTTTTCTCTTAATGAAATGCAAATGCAGCTCTCCTGCCTAGTTCGAGAAAAAAGAACTGTTTATGGGTCTCCAAGTTAGTATGCCAACTACCAGCTACAAGGTAGGAGAGTGACTAAACATCAAGCTTAAGTGCACTTAGGACTACAAGATTTCCCTATATTTGGCAATTAATGGACCTGGTCAGCCGTGCTTTTTTTCATCATAGAAAAAAGATCACATATATGACATATGTGCTTCTTCCACGAAGGCATTATCCTGTTTCAAGCATATTGTATTTTCTTTCAATTATCATTTTACTAATCTTGCCTGAAATCAAGCAAACAAAGAGTTGAATACCATAGCATTAGTGCAAAATTGAAAACTAAGTTCTTCCCCTCAAACAAACTGCAAAGTTGGCATTAGTGAACATGCTGAAAATAATGCTTTGTTTTGTAAAACCCATAATACCACCATGTTACGGTACTGCCCAACAGCTGGCCCATTAAGCCCCACAGTACTGCCCACACAGACTGTAGCACACGTGAACAGTACAAGTGTTCTGTAGCAGAATTAGATTATGTAGAGCCCAGAGTCTTCCAATAGGTTTGTTACGGTTAGAATCAAGTCATGGTATCCTACCTATATAAATATAATAAAGGAGTTAAGAACTATTAGAGGCAAGAAAGAACTAAGGGATTAAGCCTCTCCCTCCAATTTTTGTCCTAACCCCTTCATAAAAAAAAAAAAAATTGACAAATTTGCGTGTAACAACCCATTTGCTTAATAAAAAAAAAAGTATGTTACATCAATGTATATAAAACTTACTTTATCAGTCAAGTCAACAACAATTGTCTCGCCATATCGCTTGTGAAAGATCATGGAAGTGGCGTTGAACAACCTTAGGCTGTATGGAATCAGTTTAAGAGAAGTCATCAGGCTATATTAAGTATGCGCCACTACAAATGTAAAAAATGTAACAAATTCTTACAGTTTCTTCGTGTTCAATAATGTTAAGCCGTGGTTTGTAGCTTAAATCCACTATTTGCTCCCAGAGAAGTGGAATTGAGCCTCGAACCTAACAAAGTAACAAGGAAATGAGTAAGCTTGTAAAGCGTTGAAAATGGGACACAAGTAAACAACATTCTAAAACATTCATGGACAATTAAATGTGTATCCATCATATTTGTTACGTGTTATGCATAATCTCAAAGAAACAAAGGCTAAGCATCATAGTCAAAACCTGATGAACATTTGACATCCACAGATATTTCTAGAGGTACCATATCATTTGAACATAAATTGGAAAAACTATTATGTCATACTTTAAGGGAGAGGAACAGTCTCTTCATGGCCATAATGATTAAGGAAAGGTTGTGATCACATTTCATTGTTAATTAGTTCAAATAGCTTTTGTCATTTAGATGACAGGTTCTAATGCCATTCTTCTTCTTGGCATTGGACTCTATTGCTTGCATGCATTATTATGACATAGCATTGGTTAAAAAAAATCCATGTATTACTTAACATCATCCAAAAACACCAATAAATTTCATTTATTATGTCATGAAGCCACCTGTATAAATGAGGATGTGAGATCTTCATACTCAACCAATTGTTCTGTTTCTACAAAATTTGCTGTGGCGCCTTCAAGATTCGCACCTCTTCTCCACATTCTTGTTCCTGCAATGAGCGCATTACAATTTAGACGTATCATTGTGTTCTATAAGTCACTCATGTTTCAAGAAGTGTCAGCGAAAGGAGGAAAAAATTAAAGTGCAACCTAAACGCCTGTTGCATCTCCTTGAGAACAATGTTATCCTGACTGGTCTATCCTTCAAGGTAAATTGCGCTGACTGAAAGCGTACAGGAGTTAGGACACAAAACTTACCTGCCCATGTTTGTCGCCTCATTATAGAAAACAATGGGAATGCATTGCAACTTTTTTAAAAAATTTCCTGCTAATTTGGATATATGATGCAAAATACATAGCCCACATTATGCACGCAAAGCAAGTATATACTATATATATATATATGCACCACTAAGTAATAAACATACTAAAAAAGTGACATGGGCTATCTAATTTTTTGGATATTTCCTTGTATCAGTGGGATGATGAACTCATCAAGCTGCAGAAAATTATCCAGAAAAATTAGGGGCATAAAAAAGAAATCAAATAGATAAGCCATAGTTAAATCCTTCATAAATGTTTACCTTAGCTTCAATAAGCTCCTCTAACAAATTTTTTTTATGTTCCAAACAAAACGTGGATCAGCCTGACCAAAAAAAAGAAATAAAAAAAAAATGGTAGGCACAGTAAACACAGCAAAACTTGAGGTCAAATATAAATATATATTACAATTTAGGTTCATGCGGCAATCAAGTTCAACATATCCTTTCTAGGATTAGACACAACTGGTAGAAAGGGCAGACACCATCAGCACAGGCTCTGATAAGCTCAATCAAGAATTGCCAATATCTAC
>JADLZK010012021.1:0-63698 GCA_015847255.1 Hyparrhenia diplandra | reverse complement strand
TGTTGGTGCCTTTGCTAGGGCTGGATCTTAAATTCATCCTTTAGTGACTTGGGGCATTTGAAGGTGTTTGGATGCATTTGCACATGCTAAAAAGTCAGTGCACCACATCTAAGAAAACTTGATGACAGAGCAAAGCACTAGTATATTTTGGTGTGGATGAAGCCTGCAAGGCACACAGACTATATGATCCCGCTTTACTAACAAGATCATTATCAGTAGAGATGTAGTCTTTGAAGAATCAAAGTGTGGAATTGGAGCTCAATTAATTTGTCACATAAAGCATCTGAATTCACTGTTGAGTATGAAGCTGAAATAGGGAATTTTTCCGGTGGAGTTTCTGAAGATATGATGTCAGTGGACAGTGATTCCGGTAGTGCAGATGGAGATCAAAGTGCAGATGGCAACCAAGACTCCTACATTGCCACACTCACCCGATACGGATCGGGGCCAATGGGGAATCAAACTGATGGAACAATGTCCGAACCATCACTCCAATGAATGACATTCTGATGAAAACACTTCCACACCAAATTCAGGCGGTAGCGATGAACCTCTGAGATTGAGGGGATCCGAATGAGGTGTATGAGGACACTTGTGGAAGTGGAGCTAGCTGACTCTGAAGATGAGTTGGAAGATGCTGATGTGCAAGCACTGTTGACTGAAGCAGGTGAGCCAACTTGTTACAGAGAAGCAACAGGTCATCAAGAATGGGATGAGGCCATGGATAAAGAGATGGAGTCTATTGTGAAGAATCGGACATGGGGGAATTTGGTTAAGCCGCCAATTGGGAAGAAACCCATTGGTCTTAAATGGGTGTATAAGCTAAAAAGAAACTCGATGGTGAAGTGGTTAAACACAAAGCAAGGCTAGTTGCTAAGGGATATGTGCAAAAGTTTGGGGTTGATTTTGAAGAAGTTTTTTTTACCTGTTGCGGACTTGATCTGATAAGATTCATGTTGGCACTAGCAGCTAATCTGGGGTGGAAAGTTCACCATTTAGATGTGAAATCTGCTTTCTTGCATGGAGAATTAGAGGAGGAAGTTTATGTCTCACAACCTGAAGGCTATGTTGTGAAGGGGAAAAAGCAATGTGTCTTCAAGTTGAGCAAAGCTCTCTATGGACTCAAGCAGGCACCTAGGGCTTGGAATGTCAGATTGGACAAAAGCCTGAAGAAGCTGGGGTTCAGCAGGTGTTTGAGTGAGCAAGCAGTTTACATCAGAGGGGTTGGAGTTGATGCAGTCATCATGGGTGTATATGTGGATGATTTGATTGTCCGCAGAGGGAATCCTACAACAGTTGAAGCATTCAAAAGGGGGATGATGACTGAGTTTGAGATGACAGATTTGGGTTTACTGTCTTACTACTTGGGAATTGTAGTTGATCAGAGGAGTGATTGCATCACTATGAAGAAGTCTGGGTATGCTAAGAAGGTTCTTGGTCAGTTTAGGATGTCAGAGTGCAACTCAACCAAACTGCCCACGGAACCAGGGTGCAAGCTAGATAATGACAAAGGGGGAGTGCCAGTTGATCCAACTGAGTATAGGAGAATGATTGGGTGCTTGAGGTATCTCTTACACTCAAGGCCTGATTTGTCCTTTGCAGTGGGTGTAGCTAGCATATTCATGAAGAATCCCACAGTGATGCATATGAAAGCTGTGAAACAGATCCTGAGATACCTGCAGGGTACACTTGATCTTGGGCTTGTTTATGTCCAAGGAGGCAGTGTTGGTCAGTTAGTAGGGTATACTGACAGTGACCATGGGTCTGATGTAGTCGAGGCACAAAGCCGCGAGGTGGAATGGCTTTCTACCTAGGAGAAAATCTGATTACTTGGAACTCTTTTCAAGCGAGAGACGTATCTCTATCATCGTGTGAATCTGAGTTCAAGGAAACACCTGCAGCAGCACAACAAGCCTTGTGGGTAAGGAACTTGATCAGTAAAGTGTTGAAGAAGGCAGAAGCTGTTACTCTCTTTGTGGATAACAATTCAGCTACTGCACTTATGAAAAATGCAGTTTTCCATGGGAGAAGCAAGCATATTGACATTAAGTATCATTTCATAAGGGAGTGCATAGAAGCTGGGCAGATTGTGGTGAAGAGAGTGGGAACAAATGAGCAGAAGGCCGATGTCTTGACCAAGGCGATGCCACTGGCCAAGCTGACATTGATGAGGCACTTGATCGGCGTGAGATGTATCGGATTCTGTCAGGGATTAGGGGAGCTTGTTGGTGTTAATCCTGTCGGAGGTGTTCTTGAAGGCGTGTCAAGCGTAACCAATGAAGTTGTGGTGGCGGGAAGTTCAAGTTTGAACGGGAACGTCTTTGGCAGGTGTTCGACGCGTGGCCACGCCCACGTTAGCGTGCCGGTTCTGAAGAGTGTGTTTCTCAAGAACTTGTATCCATGTTTAAGCGGTTGTCTTAGCTAATCGTGTGAGTTGTGTTAGCTAGTACAATTAGCAGGGAGTTCGTGGAGTTGATTGATCGCATTGTAAGCTGGCTAGGCATATTGTACTCGAACATATCGTGGGTGAAAAAGGGCACCGTCTCCCGGTCGTCATCCGGGCGGTTGCTTCCGCATTCTTGTGTTCTTGTGCATGTTCATTGCGTTCATTGCTTGAATCCAGCCACATACAGCGTGTAATTGTGTTCCTGAGGCCATCAGGCCTCGGCCTCAAATTGTCGACATCAATTTAAAAGTAATATTTGGTGTGGAGCAGCTCGGCGGTCAGCGTGTCCACGATAGTTTTTTTACCGCTGACCGTTCGATTCGCGTTGGGTGGAGCTGACTTTGTGGCCTGAGCCGTTACCGGCAAATGTTCTGTGCGGGCCCGGCTGTAGGTGTTGCTGTCGTCGCGTCATTGGCCGTCACCGTAGCGCTGTCTTGCGTTCATTGGCTGGGTCCGGCTGCCGTGGCCGTTGGCACCCTGCTTCTGCACAGTCCTCGTACGTGGTCGTCCCTCGCTTTTTGGCTCGTCGCGTCCAAACGGGCAGGTAATCCGTAGGCGGGCAGGGTCACTGACGGTGGGCCAGTTTTGTACACAGCCAGTGAACTTTCGACAACGCTGAGCCCAGAGCCAGTGAGCTTTCGACAGCGCTGGGACCGGTCAGCGCACAAAGATCGCCCCGGCCATGCCACAAGGCCTAGCGTCTGCGGCGAAAGCAATGGCCCGAGGTCACCACTGGAAAAAAAAGCAGACGGGCGCGTCGTATCCCCCTCGCCCCCGTTGGTGGGGACATCGTCTTCTGGTTGAGTGGGGCCCGTGTGTCATTGGCCGTTGGGTAGCTGCATCTCCCTGGCACGCGGTTCCGACTATTTTGGGGGGGATAAAATCAGGTGGTCAGCTCTTTTTCGTTTGCGCCCGCCTTCCATCGCTGCTGCTCGGTGAGTTCTTCTTCCCTCCCCGCCGCCCGTCTTCCCTATCTTCCCCGGTCGCTCCCAACGCCCGCCACCACTTCGCCTGAAATTGACCCCTCACACCTTCCCACGCGCCGCCGCTCGCTCCGTCCCCGGTGCCGTGGTGCTGCTCCGTTTGTGCAGGTTGTTGCCGTGGAGATCCAGATTCCCTATCAGCTGCAGCTGAGGCCGTGTCTTGGTCGCTGTTCTAGAGGAGGGAGGCAGGTTGGTGCGGGCGCTGTCCCCATCTAGGCCACTCGCACACACCCTTCCATCTCCTCTTCGGCTGGTAAGTTCTTCCTCTCCTCTTACAGGATCCATTTTCTCCTCCAATCTCTACCCTCCCCAGTCGATCCATTCTAATAGATCTCACCTCAGGCTCAAGTGCTCGGAAGAAGATCCCGTGTGCTGTTGCAGCATTCCAGCGACGCCCGCCCCGAGCTGCTCCCGCAGATCCAGCCGCCGGAACAGGTGAGCTCGTTTTGTTTGTCTGACCAACTGCTGCACCGATCTGTGCCGAACCCCTTCACTATGTCACCAAATCCACTGATTCCTTCTTTCGCTCCCAGCCAACGCGACGCGTCTCAGGACTCTCGGCTCAGCAGATCCGCACACGCCTTCAAAGGAAATGGTATGTCCCTGCAACACGACAGTATATGATTAGGCAACTTAGTTTTTTAACCGTCAAATCACAGAACTTTTCCTGTTATTTACATGAAACAAATGGGTGGCTTAAATCGATACTGAAACATCGTTTTCCCTATATAATTTCAGAGTACATCTTTCTATTAGTTTTTTTTTGCAATTGTGCATTCTGAACACACGGGTTCATCTGAACACTAATTAGAATAGACGGCAACTGTACACTAATTTTGAAATTGACTATAGAATGAGAACCTAGGGACAATGTAGGGTCCTCACGCTGTATCCCTCCACGTACCATGAATCTAACACTGAAAACCTAGGACTTTTATCCAACTATTTTTTTTGGGGGTCCAACAAGCTGCAGACTAGATTGAAAGCAAATATATAGCCAACACTGCCATATGCTCGGATAAAAGTGCACTTATCACTGCTCAGATAAAAACTGTAACCAACACTGCATAGAAAAATTATAGCCAACACTGCCATATGCTGAAGGTTAGATTTGACCTTATTTAACATCACGTTGATTCTGTGATAGCATATATATAACAGCCGTTTCTTTCTCTAGGCTCCGCGTGCACCACAACCCCTAGCAGTCATTAAGACCAACGACGACACAGACATGATAGAACAGCACTAATATTTACAATCTTTGCCAAATCTATAGGGTGATCTCTCAATATGATGTGATGGAATCTCGCAATTGCCTCAAAGGAGTTCCCCAATCTGTTCAGGTATCTTCCGTCTGCATGGTAGAGGCTTTTGCAATCTTGTGATTACAATGAGTCTACATGCTTTCACTATAATTAGTCATTTGCATAGATCCTTTTTTTTTTTAGATTAAGCTATGTTGTTGATTTTCTCTCCACAATCCTTTGGATTCATCGGAGGAGCTGCCATTGTTATTGGACTGCAGCAGTGGAATTTGTTCTTCAAAATAAAAGGGTCATCTCAATTTTTGGAAGGGTTTGCATAAAGTCAAGCATTTCTTTAAATGGGGGCAGAATATATAGTGAACAAGGGGGATAGAATTAGATTCGGCATGGCTCATGGTTGGGAGGGATCCCTTTGAAATTGCGGTTTCCATCTCGTATGAGATAAATGAGAATCAACGTAATCTAATATCTGATATTTGGGATGGAGAAGAGTGGCAGTTAACTTTTAGGAGGAATCTTCTTTGGATCTTGGTTAGAAGGGGTGCTTTTGGATGTCTCAAAAGAGGATACCATTAGATGAGTGCTTGATAAATCACAATAATTTACCACAAAATCTCTATACCAACAGTTACTCGGGGGGTGGGGGGTGTCAAGGATAAGGTTGAGGACTTGATTTGGAAAGCAAATTGCCTCTAAAGACTAAAGTTTTCTTTTGGAAAATGATTCATGATAAATTGCGGTGGCAGTAAACCTCAAGAAAAGTTTCTCAAAAAAAAAAAAAAAAAACAAGAAAAGTTGGCGAGGGGTAGCCCGCTGTGTTGTGCTTGTTTGGAAACAATTGATCATGTTTTCTGTGAATGTGTTCTTACTCAGTACATGAGGTGTTGTGTTAGAGATGCCTTTGATTTACATATTTTCCCTGTTAGTATCTCTGATTTCATATATGGGTGGCTGACTCGATGGCCAGGGGTGCCACGAGGGATTATATTGTTCTTCTTTGCATGCTTTACTTGGGAAATCTGGAAGAACCCAAATAAGATGGCAAAAGAAAAGAGGTTCCCTTCGAACCTGGATGTGATTATTCATGCAATTGTTAATGTGATGCGGATGTGGGGGAGGCTTAAGGGAGAAAGATAGATCCAAGGCCATGGAACTTGCTGCGTCTTGAAGAATGGAACATCAAGCGGACCCGAAGTCAAGCTCATAGTTAAGATCCGCTGTAAATTTTTGGGCTAGAATTTCTGTTGGTCGGGGTGCAACCTTCTTTCTTTGTTTGCTTACTTTTGGCACTGGCTTCCCCAGTATGTAAACCCCATATTGCTTTCTCAAAAGCAGAGTTAACCTCATTTTACAATAGAAATTTGCAATGAGAATTTGCTATCTTGGCTTGTCTTTTGTAGGAGCTACTTTTTCCAGATAGCATGTCATATTCAATTATTTGGTAATATTTATTTCATTTTCCAAATGGAGCTGTGGCGTCATATAAAACTCCAGGCAAGATTAGGGCTCTAGCTTCTGGACAATTCCATCTCGGTTTACATATTGCAACAAACTATACAAAATTCTGCTGAGTATGCAGCGCGCATGTGGTGTTTGAGCTGAGTATGTTCATAGCTGGGTTGTGTACGCCCCATTTGAGCTGAGTATCTCGCATTTTTATCTACCTGTAATTTGTGTGCGCTGAACTCATTTGGCTCAGAACAACAATTAAAGTACCATCTATGATGGATGTTATACGTACTTTGAACAAGATTTAGTTTCCTTTGTGAGCGTAACATCCTTCCTTTGTTCATGTGGCCATTCACCGCGGCGCATGGGCGCGCATTCACTAGTAGCGTACATGTGGTGTTCGATGGAATGCCCATTAGGTAAATAAGCGCATCCTTATCTCGATGTATATGCCATGAATTAATCCTTATCTGGGCTCTGTTTGAGATCTTTTTTGGCTGTCATGCTTCTTACCAATTCTCACAACAAATTAAACTAAACTAAGAAACACCTAAATTATTATTAGACTGAACTATTTATTTTTCTGCAGTGTACGCTTAGTATATTTCATCTTGATGAGTTGACCCTGAATCCATTTACAACAACATAGAAGAAAAATCTAGATTTTCTTTTATGCTTTTCTGAAACCAACATTATAATCTGATACTTTTAAATATTAGCTAAGAGAGTGGACTCGATACAAGTATGATGTCAACATAATATACATGGCTTTATCTAAGATGGAGTATCAGAATTTGATTAGATTCATTCATATAGAATGCATATCTGTTGAATGGTCAAACATATGAACTGTTGAGAACGGCCTTGATTCTGCATACCCTCGAGTAATTCAGTCTACATTGAATTGTAAATGTTGAAGCTGTACTACTTTTTTTAGTGTGAAAAGTGTGATTCTTTTTAGTTAACATTTGCATAGTATATTTTCCTGGATCAATACAATGACTTCATTGTTTTGTTTTTTTTGTTTGCTAGGTTGTTGGTTGGAACTTGGAACTTGCTATCGACAGGTTGCAACTTAGTTGGTGAAGGAATTTGGAGCTACAACTTGGTGCTAGATTCTAGAATTTGTTTAGTTGGCGAGATCATTTTCTTTTCATGTTTTGTTGTACTTTTAGTATGAAAACATGTGTTCTGGAATATGCACCTCATTGTAAGATTTATGCCTATGGATGATGGCTTGGCTGATATATATGTATATGAAGCTTTTTGTGAGTTGTGATGAGATTGTGGGTCGACACTGAATATGCATGCCACGCTTGTCATGAATAAACGATAATTTGTGACACCATGCCTTGTCTTGTGGCGTCACGAAAACTCATCCAAACCTGCCCCCTGACGTACAATATGTGACAATTTATACATAACGTGACACGTTGACTAACAAATATGTGACAACTATTGGCGTCATAGAAGGTAACAATATGTGACACTGAACCTATAGCGTCACAAAATGTCTTGAAATTATGTGACGATATAAGAAATATCGTCACGAGGGAACTTTTTTAGGCGCT
Organism: Hyparrhenia diplandra; assembly: GCA_015847255.1. Classification (NCBI taxonomy): domain Eukaryota; kingdom Viridiplantae; phylum Streptophyta; class Magnoliopsida; order Poales; family Poaceae; genus Hyparrhenia; species Hyparrhenia diplandra. The sequence continues at coordinate 55,984 of JADLZK010012021.1, read as the reverse complement.
CATTATATGACGACCGGGCGTGACATGGCCTTCTCGTCATAATGTACTTTTTATGACACATTTTGCGCTTTTATGTGACCAAAGTGGTTTGTCATACAAGCCAAGATTTCTTGTAGTGGTTGTAACAAAATCGTGTTTGTTGCCAATGGTTACAAAACGTCACGTTGCAAAAAGGTATTCTTGCTAGTTTGGCATTGCAAGTGTATGGGTTTCTCGCAACCATAGTTGTTGCCAATCATGACAATTGGACGTTGTAGCAATGTGCACGGTCGTGGCAATATTACCACATGCCACACCCATCTTTGTAGCAAGGGATGGTACATGCTGCAACGATTGATAACGTAACAATAGAGACATTTGCCACGAAAAATGTCCTTTCAATAGCCTTTATTGTCATGCTACAATTTTGTAAGCCTAAGGTGTTATTGCCACGACTATCATGACGTGGCAATTACACTATTTACCATGCAATTTTATTTGTTGCAAAATATTAAATGGTATTGCCACAAAATTTGCCACAAAATTATTATTTGCCACAAAATTTTTATTTGTTGCGAAAATCGTATCTTATTGCCATGATAGCCATGTCGTGGCAATAGTACCATTTGCCACACAATTTTATTTGTTGCCATAGATCATAATGCCACACAACTGAGTTCATGGCCATAGATCATATTGGCACGCATAGCATCTCATTAGCATAGTTTGTATTTGTATTGGAATACTAGTAGGATTTGAGTTGTGATTTAATAAATCCTTGTTGCAAAAAGCAATAGACAATAATGTAAATATTCCTTAGTAATTCTTAATCATATGGTATACTGAGATGATTATAGTGCAATTACACCTAGCAATCATGGCAAGAGAGCATTATATCTACACATAGAGCATACTACTAATGAAAATCAGGAACAGAGCAAGTCTACCTTTGTTATAAAGTCCAAATAAACCTATATTTGGGGAGTGGACTACAAAGGACTCAACAGAAGTATCACATCCGCGATTTGCCACGGCCTGGAATATAGACTGCAACCGCAGGGCAAACAATGTATCAGCTCGACACTTACATGCTTCAGACCACTCACCCAAGAATTCAGTAAGTGAGCGTTAATGAGATGATATGCTAATTATATAGTCAAAGTAAACAGTGAACCATATATCTATAAATATAAATTAATATTAATAGAGAAACATTACAAGAGAGAAGGCGTAGGGAAGCTCTTGCTGTCGCACCTCTTGTTAGTTGGGAATTTAAGACAAGCTTGCCTCCCTCTAAAACTAGCCTAGATAGCTCTGACCTAATTATGGCGAACCTCTTAAGGATTGGGATCCGATGACTTGATGATCAAATGAATTGATTTATGCCTTAGGGGGTGCGGGCTGTCTTATATAGGAGCCTACGATGCATCGTAGCCCTCAGATCAAACCAACCTTGAACAATGATTGGGATGCAATCCTGGAGGCGGCAGAGAACCAACATCCAAAGCTTGAGGATGATAATAGAGGGGCCCATAAGTTAGCTGATTTCTAGGTGCGGTCGGCCAACTTGTCCCAGTGACAGGTGGGCCCCGCCTTGCATGGCCTGGTCTCTCGTATCTTCAAGATCCTCCTTGCGTAGGTGGTTTGATTGGATTGCATCCTAGACATGCTTAATGTTTAATCTCTGAAATAATACAGATTCAACAAAACTGTTGAACTTTGTTAGTTTAACCCATAATTCTATTTTGATATTCATTTTAAGTCTTTTTTTTCATGTTTGGATGATGGTTTAAAATACTTGTTTAACTATAGTCAATGGTGTCAGACTTGTCTATGCCTCCCCACGCTTGTACCATGAAAAAATAAGTGCTTGGCTCCCCAATGGGATCTTGGCTAAGTAAGTGTTCGTTTTTCTTAGTCTTTTATGTCTCTTGTTTAGTTGAGGTTTACCTAATTTTACTTGTGGGTTTGTCGTCCATCCTAATGGCAGATGCTCTAGTGTTGGGCCCCCATAAAGATGGATAACCCTGGTATGTACTAGAATAGTAGTCAATAGCTTAGACATGGTGTCTAGGCTAGAGGCTACTTTTGTTTGCCCCATAGTGTCTGATTGATGGTAGGCGCACTACAAGAAATCTTTCTTTTTATGACAAAATTTCCCATGACAAGGCCAAAATTCGTCCTATAATGTACCACAATATGACTAAAAAATTGGTGTCATCACACTACTACAGAATCGCTCATCATTACCGCCGGCATCACTTTGCGGAATTTAATCCACCGGCAGTGTTGAACCTCACCCGTAGTGATGAACCGTTCAGCGCGGGGAAACTTCGAAACTCCACGGATACGACCAATTCGGTAGTGAAGATTCAGATCACCACCGGGTTGAATCGTTCCCCGTGGTCTTGATGGACACAGATCACTCAAGGGTTTGAATTAGAACCGAAAGCGATTTGAAGATTGACACAACCGGGTTGAATTAGAACCGATAGCGATTTGGGAGGGAAGCAAATTAAAGGAACCGATAGCTCGCGGGGTTGAATGAAGAAGGAACAAAAAAACAAACGATAGAAACACAGAACGGAGATGAATTAAAAACGACTTGAGAGTCATTATATATTACTAGATAATATATTTACAAAACAAAAAATAAAAAAGTGGCGGCCGCCATCGCCTCCCGCCAAGCCATCGCTCGCCATCCCTCCTCCGCCGCCCGGCCGCTAGGCCTTTTCGTCCTCGCTGCCGGCCTCGTTCTTGCCGCCCGGCCGTGTTCCCGCCGCCCGGCAGCGTTCCGCCGCGGGCGCGTTCCGCCGCCCGCCGGCGTTCCGCCGCCCGGCGCGTTCTGCCCGGGTACTGCCTGAACTCCGCCCGGCCTCGCCGGTATCCCCTAGCGAGGATGTCGGCGATGGCCTCGACCTTGAAGGCGTAGAAGTTCGCCTTCTCCACCAATGGCCAACCCACCGTTGGCGAGGCCGAGGATTCTTCGGCCAGGCGGGTGAGCTTCGGAGGGCGTCGTGGAGGCTCCCCACGGTGAAGACAAGCTCCTCGTTGGTGTAGACGCCGGCCATCTCGTCGATGAAGAAGAAGCTAGCTGCCAGGGGTTTATGGAAAGAGAGAGGCTAATTAGCGATGGAGATGGTACCAAATCGGGCGTTGTTATATAGTAGCAAGCCATGGAATGCATGCGGTCCATTGTCATTCCCAAGACGCGGGCGCCATGAAAACAGATCAACGGCGCCGACCGGCTCATCCAATGGCCGTCGCGATCGGCCCGTCTCCCCACGAAAGGCCGACCCGCTCTGCTGCGTTTCTTGCGCGTTTCCAATGGCCGCTTCCTCGGCACGGCGGCGTTCCCAACACCCAATCCAAAATCCCCGGTTCGATCCCCAACAAGCCGCTTTTTGACCATTTTTTCAAGAACGATGATCGAGTTTAGCATTGTTATTTTGAAACAAGGAATGCATGCTTCACAATTGTTTACCATTGCTACAAGATCAACCACACGTACCTTCGATCTTGCCGATGGGTGAGGGAGCGGGGAGGGAGGGAGGCGAGACTTCTTCTGGCCGGAGCACGAAAATGACACACTCAACAAGCAGTAGCACATCCACAACACTTGCCGAGCTATTTAAAGAATCAAACTTTGTACCGCCCAACGGATAGCCATCACCTGTTTTTTTTTTTTTACCACAATACTATAGGCTGTCATGTTCACTTAGCGTGTTCACGATGGCTTTGTGCTGCATGCATGCCGCTTGGAGAGAACCGCGTTGCCCGGTAGCATTCATCGCGGTTAGGAAACCGGCGGTGTCTCTGGAATCGATGAGAAAAAGCCTGTGGCACCCGGTACTTGCAGCGTCGACCGTTAAATCAATGTCGGTTAAAACAACTTTGCGGGTGTAGTTTCACACCCGGCGTTGATGTACTCCCTCCGTCTCAAAATAATTTATGATGTTGACTTTAAGATGTCATATTTGACCGCTTCGTCCTATTCAAATTTTTTATATAAACATCATCCAATTTGATGTGACTTATTTTATTATTAGAGATATTTTAATAATAATTTATTTATTTTCTAAATTGTATAAATAATTTGAATAAGGCAGTGGTCAAACATGATGTCTTAAAGTCAACATGATGAATTATTTTTGAGAGCGGAGGGAGTAGATCACTGCCGGGTGTAGTTTCACACCCGCGGTTGATGTAGATCACCGCCGGTGCGGATATTTCGCCCGTGGTATTCGACATCACTGGCTGGGTGAAAACTTAGACCCGGCATGATTTCAAAATTCAACGGCCGCCACAGTTCTCAACTCGACTGGCTGACCATCGCACCAATCTTTGGCGCCTTCTTTGCCCCGTCCTCCGTTACAACGGCAGTCGACTCAACCACGCCATCTCGCTTATTTAAACGGCAAGGGGGACGCTGTGTTTTGCACCCAGTTTCTCCTCTCTGTTGTTGCATTCTTGGTTCGTCCAGTAGTTCCTAACCCTCTCCTCAAAATACAGAGGGCTTAGTTTTAAATTTTTAGTGTCATGGGTTTTGGATCTAGGAAATCTTTTTCTCCTTATTTTCCTTGTTCTTCGTCCTCGATCTTCTTTGCTAGCAGTACTTTCCAGTTCCACATACATATGGCCTTTCTTTGGGAGAAAGCCCTCCACATACAGATATGCCTAGTCCAAGAAAATGGTTTACAAGAAAAGGTGCTAGAAGAGTCTTACGGATGAAGGAGAGACACCGGGGCTTGCGGCTTCTGTGGGTGCCATGATTCAAGATCGAACTCGGACTCATATTAAGAGTCCGGAGTCCTTGTGCTTTGGGGTGCTAGTGTTCAGCCAATATCCCAGGCACATGGGCATATAGTATCTGAATCATATGGTGCATCCATGGAAAAACAACCCTCATTGGACCAAGTTACTGTGATTTCATCCTTGGTCCAATGGTCAAGTTTGGGCTGAAGATGAAGCTCCCGGTGAATCTCATCCTCCAACCTCCTCAATGAGTGCACATAGCAGCCTTGCCACTTCTTCGATCCGAGGAGATGCTACAAGAGACTTACTGAGGTGGTTAAATTTTAATGTGTTTGTACACTTTGATTGTAGCATTGACCTATTTGTGAATTGGTCTTTGTTACCGTATATTTAGTTCTATGTAAGGTCTTTGCTATAGAAATATATGTAATATAAGGTCTTTGTTATGGAAATATATGCAATCAAATTTCTTATCTCTTTGTATTTACTTTTGTTATGAATCTTGATTGTCTCTTCGATATCTTTGAGTTCCCATTTTTTACCCTTCATCGAACATAATAAAGACGGTTTACGTCAATGAAATATGCTGCATATTGTGAGGAAAATTCAACAGATATATCCAAATCTAATGTGAATGAAATAAAGTTATATATGTAACCAAAATAAAGAACAGATAATGAATTTTATTCACATCCATATCCCCTTAAGAACAGATAACCAAAACCCCAGCTTGCGTGAAGCATCTACTCGTACATATGCAGCAGCACTGCAACAATGCATGCATGCAAACTGAGTGAAGTGACAACACTGTGAATTCACCGCCGGATACATACAAACAACCGGTAGTGATATTGTATTCCTTTCTTGGCTCCATTCAAATAACCGGTAGTCATGTTGTTATCACTACCGGGTATATCTTAATACCCCGGCGGTGATGTACCTGCACCGATCAATCGCTATAAATCAATGCGCCCGGCCACATCCACACACATACCCAAGCACGCACCCACGAGCTCGGTCACTTTCTGCCGCGGAATCCTTTCGGCTCTTTCACTCTCTCTCTCTCTTTCTAGGAGATTTGTTCATGGCTCCGGGATATTACATTGGTAAGGATATTTTTTTCTTGTCCGTAATTCCTATATAATATGCATATAAACAATACATATATATATATACTATATATATTTATGAGCTTTGTCCTTTTTTTTTCTTTTTATCGCTCAGCTGGTGGCGGTCCTCCGCCTTTGCCGCCACCACAAGAACCAGGTTTCCACGCTGGCGATGAGCCATTCGCCCCTGGTGTGGACACAAGGCCATTCCCTTGTCCAAATCATCGTATGTAATTTTTTCTAATATTTTTTATTTCTTATTTTACTATAACAAATACATGGACAATTAGTTTAACTTAACGTCATTTTGTTGCATTTATATGTTTCACAGACTTTATCCCCAATACAATGGCTAGAAACAGCACTTAGCTGGTTCTCTATCTCTGGTTTTGTGGAGACCACGACATCTAGAGCATCGTCACCTGGTCATCAACTATATACGTGTGAAATAAGTTTTTACATCCCTTCGAGGATTCCAGGACACAACAGCCACCTAATCCACGGGAGGGGAAATGAGAGAACGACCGTGCAAAACGCCGAGTATCATGCCGTTTCCTTGTGCTTAGATTCTCTTCGACGTGTTTGCTACATTGTGCCTGATTTCTCGACTTCAAGATATTTGCCTTATCTGGCGATAATATCCCCCATGGCAATATAGCGAATATGTTGGGAGTTACAACCATGATGATGTGGTAATAAATTAAATTCATCATTTTAGCAATGCATATTAGATAGATTCACATCATCCTCATTCATTTTGATTCTCCCACTTGCGATTTTGCTCCACGATCTTACTTATGCTGCATGTGGCTTGGCGGCCATTCTCGACCAAGCTCTGGACCACTTCGGGTATGATTGGGACTTCTGTGCACACCTTGGCCAGCAAACTACGGAAGGGCGACAATACTTGCATAAGGTTTACTAACTTAGGCACTGGTCGTTCAGTAGGTTATATCTATGGTCGAGCATTTTTACGACCTTGCGAGGGACGAGAGAGTGCAATCATAAGGGCATTGACCTTCATCGACTCAAGCGGATACTTAATCTGTGACATCAATTACCTGATATTTCTACAATCCTACATTCGTGTGCATGGATCACAAGCTGGACCCAATATTGATCCCTTCGACGACGATGATGATGATTAGTGTGTTTACTATGTTAATTATTTGTAAGGTTGTATGGTTACTTCCTAATTAATTTGTAATGTTCTTGTGGCCCATGTGGTCTCAAACTTTTTCTGAGCCTTTCACATGCAAATGGGGAAGCACCCACGAAGTTTGAGATTTTTCGGAGTTGGTTTGGTACTTTTCCCAGTTTATTTGAATTTCTGCGCGACGCCACGCGTTGTAATTATAGTTTGAACCGAGCGTACCCACGAAAAGAGACGGAATGCTTTGCTAGACTTTTCCACGGGGTCTCATGTGCCCTAGGAGGCAAATCACCGTGGAGGTCCAAGAAAAATTCTTGCATTTCCATGGTTTAATTAGCCTTCTTGTCGCCATTTAGCTCGAAGAAAATCATAGTAATTAAAATATTTATCGAAAAAACCTAAGAACTTGTGGAGGGTCATATTTTTGGGTGTACATGGCTGGGAAAAAAAAATTCAAGCCATTTCCACCAAGGAGGATTACACATCCTTCACGAGGCACATGATCCCTACCATCGAACCGGGACTATACTGATTAGTAGTTCTTGTGCTCCATGTTGTTCATATGTTTGCCGGTGTTGTAGTGGTCTCAAACTTTTTCTCAGCCTTTCACATGCAAATTGGGAAGCACCCACGAAGTTTGAGATTTTTCGGAGTTGGTTTGGTACTTTTCCCGGTTTATTTGAATTTCTGCGACGCCACCTTGTAATTATAGTTTGAACTGAGCGCACCACGAAAAGAGCCGGAATGCTTTGCTAGACTTTTCCACAGGGTCTCATGTGCCCTAGGAGGCAAATCACCGTGGAGGTCCAAGAAAAATTCTTGTGTTTCCATGGTTTAATTAGCCTTCTTGTCGCCCGGTTTAGCTCGAAGAAAATCATAGTAATTAAAATATTTATCGAAAAAACCTAAGAACTTGTGTAGGGTCATATTTTGGGTGTACATGGCTGGGAAAAAATTCAAGCCATTTCCACCAAGGAGGATTACACATCCTTCACAGAGGCACATGATCCCTACCATCGAACCAGGACTATACAATTAGTTCCCTGTGCTCCATGTGGTTCATATGTTTGCCGGTGTTGTAGTGGTCTCAAACTTTTTTTCGAGCCTTTCACATGCAAATTGGGAAGCACCCACGAAGTTTGAGATTTTTCGGAGTTGGTTTGGTACTTTTCTCGGTTTATTTGAATTTCTGCGCGACGCCACCTTGTAATTATAGTTTTAACCGAGCGTACCCTACCTAAAAGAGCCGGAATGCTGCTAGACTTTTCCATAGGGTCTCATGTGCCCTAGGAGGCAAATCACCGTGGAGGTCCAAGACATATTCTTGTGTTTCCATGGTTTAATTAGCCTTCTTGTCGCTAGTTTGGGTAGAAGAAAATCATAGTAATTAAAATATTTATCGAAAAAACCTAAGAACTTGTGTGGGGTCATATTTTGGGTGTACATGACCGGAAAAAAAAATTCAAGCCATTTCCACCATGGAGGATTACACATCCTTCACAAAGGTACATGATCATCCATGAAGTGGCGGCATTTCTATTTCACTTTGCCGGTTGCGTGTAATAACCTAAGCGCCGAATAGGATTGGGGTGAAATTTTCCAAATCTATCTCTGAACCTCCGCCATTTCGTTCCCCACCGCGCCCAAACCAAATTTTGCCTATATATATAGGTGAGTGGCTCGGGGCGAAATTTTGCCAAGCCATTTGAACACCGCGCCATTCTCGTTCCCCCACCGGCCCAAAGAGCACCCGGATTCGCCGACGGGCGCACCACCAACTCCAACGTCGCCGTTCGTCGTCCCCCTACGCCGCCCGGACCGTCCGTTCGCGCATCCCTGGTCATTCCGCTCTAGCGGAATCGAGGCTTGACGGCGGCGTTCTCCCACGTCGCGCTCCTCCACTCCGGCGTCCCCCATGCCACGCCCCGGCATCCTCGCCCCTTCGGCCCCTTCCACGGTGAGAACTAATTATCCCTTTAGGTGTACGAGTTTTTTACCTATGAGAATGAGAACTAATTCGCCGCTGTCCTAACCTCGCGTCGCCCGCTTGGTCTTCCTCCACGCCGATGGAGGACCGCCGCCACACCTCTCTCCGTCGTCCGCACCTCACGCCGTCTTCCTCTTCACCCGCCCGAACCCGTACCGTCTGCGACCTTGTCCTCCTCAAATCCTCCAAGACAAGATAGGGCCGCACGAGGCGCACGAAAGCTTGGTGAGTGCGTCGGTCACCGCCTTGAGGTGTTCGTTGAAATGCCCGTCTCGGTCACTTTGCAACCTTGTGCTTCGAATTGTGATTGAAATTCATGAGTTAGTGTTGTTCGAAATCCGGTTGGATATTTTAAATATATGTCATTAACTTCTTGTACAACTTTTATGAATAACATAGCAATATCATCCTATTTTGGTGACATGTATAGGCAAGCATGGCGTGGTACGTAGTGTTTGTTGGTCGCGTCTTGGGGATCTATCTAACCCGGGAAGATTGCTATGCTCAAGTCCAAGGCTACGCTAATAATTGTTCTGAAAAATACAACACCGAAGGTGAAAGTCAAGTAAATCGCCTACAATGGTGCAAACTAGCCGCCCCGGAGATTGAAGAGAAGCCACCCCACATACTTATGAAGATTGCGAGAATTGCTGCTTAATTGGTTTTGGAAAGATGTCATGCTTTTATTTATGTCTATGACTCTATGGTCATTGGTGTTTTTATTTTAGAAGTTCATGTAGGCTTAGTTTCTAGAACATTAGGTGGATTTTGTTGTATGTAACCATTAAATCCTGTAATGTTTTGACGATATTAATGTATGATGATTTTTCGGATTTAAAAGAGCTGAATTCCACAAATAAATTCAAAAATTTAAAACAAAAACGCCGGGTGGCATGGGCCCGACAGTGAATGAGCAACAAACCGGTAGTGTAACTATACCAAACACTATCGGTTTGAATTACTAACCGTCATAGACGACAGAAATATCACTTTGTCGGCCGCATTAACCAACCGAGATAGTCTCCACTCTAATAACGCTGTCGGGTTGAGATCAATAGCAACAAAGTTCACGTAAAGTTCACCGAGGGGTTCAAAGTAAGCGCCATTGTTAGCTCTTCGATACACCGTAAACGGTCTAACCCGATAGTGTTATCCCCACCGATTACGTCGGTTCGTTAAAGCCCGATAGTGCTCCCAATATCAACTCTGCCGGTGACTTCGAACCTCGCATTGCTTGGATCAAAAATCTTTTTGCGGTCGTGGAACACCCGGCGGTGTTCGGTGACGATCTTATTTGCCGGTTCGATATCAAACCGGCAGCCTCTCGTCGCATCACCGCGCGGTGTTTTGACCGGTAGTGTTTGAACCCCACATCACTACCGCTATGGTTCTCGCGGTTCAGTTTTCAAAGAAGAAGGGGGTTGGAGCCCTAGCGGTGATGGACAATTCTGTAGTAGTGTCATAAAATTGCAATAGGTATAACAATTTATGACGAGTGTATGTGTTATGTCACCAAAAGTCCTAGGTTTCCTCACATAATGTATTTCCTCGGGACACACAGATGATGTCCAAATTTATGACGACACACATAGTGCTTATGTGACGTTGTTGGAGTGTCACTGAAAAAATGCTACAAATCAAAAAGCTAGGTCTCGAACAGTGGACCTCCAGTTTGGAGAGTTTGCTTCTTAACCAAAGTGCGACAGAGTGGTGAATTCAGTAGAAGTCCAGGGTACGGTTTACATATAGAAGACCTCCCAATTGGTTGAGGGAATGACAAGAGGCCACTAATGTCGATTTGTTTAGGGTTCAGTCACATTGAATTACCCCATTCACCTTCTCCCCCCACCTACCACCCCCCACACACACACACACACACACACATTCATCGGCGTCTAGATCTCACCTCGCTCCTTTCACCTCCTTCACCTGACCCTCGCCACCCATGCCACCGCCACCCACGTCCTCATCATCGAGCACCTTACCCCCATGATGAAGCGGCGGTGATGCCATAGCGTTAGGGAAGAACAAAATGGCAAGTGGGCCCCGCCTCTTCTCTATTGCCGCGGCAACAAAGGCGATTCTTGCGCCGCTATCAAAGAAGGCCAAAGACGCCACCATCGAAAAATGCAGGTGATGAGGGCGGCCAAGTCATCTCGCGGGCTGCATAAGAGAAGCCCGCGGCGACAAAGAAGATCATGTGGGACTCTTCTTCTACCGTGCTGGACACAAAGAAGAAGGCCCTGTCGGCCATGTCGAAGAAGGTCGCACCCTCGACCGCGCCGACCGCAAATAAGAGGAAGGTTGTACCCTCTACATCGACCGCGCGTGCCACAAAGAAGATGAAGCCCGCGCCCTCACCCTCACCAATGCCCTCACAGGAATCCTCATCGTCGTTGAGAAACCACATGATCATGTTGTCTCATGACTCCTTCGAGGCCAATGTTGACATCAGTAGGAACTTGCTGCGTGAGGGTCACTAGTGTGGTTGTGATTTCTCTAACAAGAGTCTACCGTCCAGCTATAACAACCCCTCCTCCAGCTCGCTATCTAGCTCCTCCACCGAATCACAAGTACAAGACTATAGGGACAAGACGATTTATGCCATGGCAAATCTAGTAGACAATCGATTCCATGATAATTTTAGTAGACAATCTTTGCTATGTCGTTTTTAGAGACTGAATGTGGAAATAGGCCAATGATGCATAATGAGATGGCTGCCTTTATCTAGACAATTTGCTTGCTTGTTTTCATGTCGGGCCAATTACATTTGTATCCATTATTCTCGCAACAATTCGGTCTACCTCAAGCCGATGGCAAATAGTGGATGCTCAATATATACGATGTTTCCTATTTTGAGTTATAAGCACTACTACAAGATTGATTTTACATGGTGTTCCGATTTTATTTTTCGTGGCGGGCATTTGAGAAACCGCCACGGAAAATAGGTGGCCTTGGCACCCCTCCGCCCACGGGAAAAACCGCCACGGTTGTCGATTAACCGTGGCGGACATTGTAAAAATAACCGCCCGCGGTTAATCCCTATTTTCCGTGGCGGGCATTGTTAAAAAACCCGCGGTTAATCGATTAACCGTGGCGGTTTTTTATTTAATACCCGCCACGGAAAATCGTATGGCAAAATATATATACCAACACTTCACTTCTCTTCCTCACCTCTCCCTTCCGTGCCTCACATTCCTCTCCCCCCCCCTCCGTCGCCCGCCCCCTCCCTCTCCCTCCTTCTCGGATCCGGCCGCCCCCCACTCTCTCTCTCTCTCCCGTCCTCCTTCGAATCCGGCGGCGGCGGCCAAGGGCGCGGACGCGGCGGCCCCGGCCAAGTCTGCGCGACGCGGCGACCAAGGACGCGACGGCGGCGGCCTCCTCTCCCTCACCCGACGCGCGCGAGGAAGAGCTGACGCCGGCGGCCCCGGCGGCCCCTCCCCTTCGACCCAGCTGCACGAAGGAGCGCTGAGCCGGGCGGGCGCCCGGCGGCGGCGGCGGCTCGCGAGGAGCGCGGCGGCGCCGGGATCTCTGTGGCGGCGCGGCCTCCCCTCCCCCTTCTTCGGCCTCCCCTCCCGACACGCGCGGCCGGCCTCCCCCGCGGCGGCGTGGCTCGTGGCGGCGTGGCGGCGTGGCGGCAACGGCGGATCCGGCCTCCAACCGCCGGATCCAGCGGCGGCGACCCAGCTCGGCCGGATCCAAGGCGCGTCCCCGGCGGCGCGATCTGGCTTCGTGGCGGCGGGACACGAAACCCTAATAACGGGCCCGGAGGCCCCGATCCGGGCCCGTTAGGGTTTCGGATTGATTTTTCTTTTTATTTTTATTTTTTTATTTTATTTACCATGGCGGGCATTGTAAGAAGACCGCCACGGTTATCTCTATTTTCCGTGGCGGACATTGTTAAAAGTCCGCCCGCGGTTAATCGATTTTGGCGTGGCGGACATTTGCCCGCCATGGTTAATCGCTCGATTAACATTGACCCTAGCCGCGTGGCGGTTTTAATGTCCGCCACGGAAAATCAAAAAAGTCCGCCACGGAAAATCATTTCTGTAGTAGTGAAGGCAGCCATCAATGATTTGGGTAAAATAAAGAAACCACCTCATCATATGTTGAGACCTTTACAATAATAAGGAAAATATACCAATTCATAACTTTGATTTGATTGGATTTTACAGCGAGGTGGTACAAATGGGGCAATGACCAATGATGCATACTTTGCTTGCTTTTTTCATGTCAGTCATCAAATATGTGGGCCTCATCCACTGTTCTACAACAATTGGGTCCAATAACTCAAGCTAATGGCAAATAGTGGATAATCAATATATATGGATGATGTTATTGATCATCCACATTCAATTGTTGAGGCCTTTACAATAACAAGGAAAATCCTTACTAGACTAGTTGAGATGTTATTGATCCTTATTCACACCTTGATATGCTTGGATTTTGTAGCACAGGTGCTACAAATGGGGAAATGGCCTTCTGATCCTGATGTTTGTCATGGCTATTAAGGAACCATTTGGGAAACATCCATTTTCGATGCAACACTAAACAAATATAAGTGATGGCAAGGGATGGATGTCGCCACAACTTTCATGGCTATCATTAAAGTAGCAAACCATTATTTTATCCTATGATATACCATTTTCCATCTTTGATCTAGATTTCCAATGATCTTTGATAATGTGAATTGACTTACTAAACACTACCAATTATCTCTGATATTGTGAATACACTTAGTGAACCTTATCAATGTTGTGTGTTAGTTATTCAGTTACTAACATTTCTTGTTTTTCAGTCTTTTGTGATCACTTGAACTGCACTAATGAGCGACATCGAAGGTCTTGTGACAGGACGCCGGTGTTGTGACAAGACGCCTGTTGCAGAGCATCACAAAGCTCACTTGGAAGGTGGATGACCTCACTCAAATAGTCAAGAAGAAGCACCACAAGAACCAGTTGGAGGAGCTTGGCTGGGACCTTGAGGTTATCACAGCCAAGGATGACCACCTGATGAAGATGTTGGATGATGATAGCCTCGGCAAGAAGAGCAAGTGATGATGATGCTTGTTTCCAACTTTTGCTAGCCCCAATGGGCTTTTATAATGTAATATATATATGGATGCATGCCCAGGTGGGTTTTAATGATTATACTCAAAAAAAAAAAAAAAAAAAAAGGTGGGTTTTAATGATGAACTTATGGCTATGATCAGCCACGCTAGCAGGATGAACAACTACTCGTAGTATATGTATGGACAACTAATTATATATGTATTTTATATATGGTTTGTCAACATAAATCTATGTATGTCGAAAAGAATCTATGTATGGACAGCTAATTATATATGTATTTTATATATGCATGGACAACTAATTATATATGTATTTTAAATTTTAAAACTAATCAAACAAATTCATATGAAACAATGACAAACATCACAATTATAGGTTTCAAAGAGTTCTACAATTTTGTTGTTGCTCACTTATACATTTGACTCAAATGTTAAATTGAATCTATCAAAAATTTAAATATAAATTTTAACAGTACTCTGAAGAAATTCGGATGAAAAAATGACCAACATCAAAATCGTAGGTCTCAAAGTGTTCAACAATTTTATTGTTTACAAGTTTTTTGATTTGGAACCGTTTACTACCCTAAAATTCAGCTCAAAGTACTTACATATGGAATTCCTACAAAACCATATGAATAACCACAATTTTTTTAATGTTTGCATAAAACTTGTAAATAGTCTTTCTCCATCATACGAACCTCAAAACAGATTTTTTTTTAAAAAAAATACATAACCGCGAGGAACGACAGATCGGCGGCGGCGCGGATGCATGGCGGGCCTTGACAAGGCTGTGGTGGCAGATCCCTTGGCAGTGGCGCATGGGGACGGGCGGATCGACGACGGCGCAGTGGCTGCGGATGAATGTCGGGCGTAGACGAGGCTACAATGGCGGATCCTCTGTGGCCTGGACGGAGAGGCAAGGCTAGGCTATGGCGCGGCGCGACACCATGACACAGAGAAACTAGGCTAAGCGGTGGCACAACGCAGCCCCAGGGCGGATCCGGCTGCTCCAGGGCAGTTCTGGCTCGGGTTAAGGTTTCCTCTTTGAGAAGTTTTACAATACTTGCAGGAACCGGTGGTTCCACCCGTTCATTTCATCTTAGCCAGTTCCTCTCCTCTGTTATCGTAATAAGGGTAGTTTAGTCCTTTTCGGGGGTCCCAGGAGTCTCTCTTTCCTCACCCCTTTCCTCTTCCTAGCCTGGAGCCATGGAGGCCGCCGCCAGACCAAGGCCAAGCAGGGCGTCGTATGGATGACCCGCTGCCACCGCAGGCGAACAGAATGGCAAGGAGGAGACGCGCCCGCAGCCGGCTGCGCCTTCGCGAGGGACGGAGGTCGCGCCGGCGTGCGGCCCCACGTGCCGTGTCCAGTAGCGGCCCCGCGTGTGGCGGAACTCACGTCCGGGCAGAGCTTGCCCCACGTCCCGCAGCGGCGTCACGTGCGGTCGGCCCAGCCACCCAGCGTGCGGCAGTGCTCACGCCCGCGTCCGGCGGTGCCAGCGGATGGCCAGCACTAGCGCGCGCAGCGGAGATCGTCGACACGTCCAGCAGCGCTCGCGCTTGCGCAAAGCTCGACCCGCGTCCACCACTCTGCGCCGTCGGTCGCCATGCGGAAGTCGTCGCGTCCGCCACCGCGCTGCCACGCGTGCCATGTCCAGCAGCGGGCCGTCGTAGATTGCGCTCCCGTTCGCGCTTCGTTGGACGCTGCGAACGGCCGTCGTCCTCGGCGCCGCGGGCGGTGGGCGCACGGACTAAGTCAAGACCGCGAGCGAGGCAAGTCGAGGAGGGCTGGGAGTGGAGGGTGGAAGATTCGGTTGCGCTTGCGTGTGAGCTCACGAGAAGCAGAATGAGGGGTGCGTCCGCGTAAGGAATGCGGCGGCGTTGTCAGATAAGGGAAGCGGAGCGCGCCGGAGCGGCGGATGAACAACGTAGTTTCTCATCAGATCTAAAAAGACCATTGTACCCTTTAAAATTCATTATAATTTAGTTACGGTCCCATGGTTCTTGCGTGCCACTTGGTTTCCTCTAATCTGGTTCCTCTAATTTTTTTAGCCATTGGATCTAACGAAACGGAGGGCTCATATTAATCCCAAGCATGGTAAAAACTTTCTTTCTCTTTTATTATTTTTTATTTCATTACCATGGCAAGCATAAAACCCCGCTGCTATTAATCCGTGATTTTAGGTGACCATACTTCCGTGACGGGCGCCTTGGTCGGCCGCGGGAAACATAAAACGCCGGCAGTGGAAAACTAATCTCATAGTAGTGGTTATCTATATCTATATCTATACCTTCTAATAAAAGAGAAAAATTTCAGTCCCACCTCCTTTTTTCACCGGCTTTTTCACCTCCTTTTTTCTGCTTCGGGCCTTTTCCGTCGTCCCCCGCCTTTTCGAGTCCGACCCATGTACGCTTTGTTGTACGCTTGTAGGCTCTGTTGCCTCCTGCTTCGAACAACCGCAACATGTCCGCCCCGGGCCTCCCCTCTAAATATCTGTCTCAACCCGATTACAGCAAACAAAAATAGGAGAGCGGAGCCAGCGTGCATGGACGCTAGCGAGTCCATCGATGATGGCAGCAGGCTTACCAGCGCTCCCACGGCCCGTCGATCCGGGCAGTGGCTGTGGCCCACCTCGGCCTCCGAAGGGCCAAGCACGCTGTGTTGCGCGGCACAAAGCGAAGCTTGCTGATGTCGCGACGTCGTGCTCGTGCGTGCTACACTTGTTCTGAGTGTTCCTAGCTTGACGTCATTTCTACGCAACATATACATTCGTATTCTATTGAAAAAGTACATAAGAATACTTTACAAATACATATCTAATGGGTGTCATAGGCTCCCAACAACAATTACCTTATTATCTTATTTTACACATATATCGAATGGTTAAAATAAATACAATTAAATACTAAAAGTACCTATTAGTGCCTATACCAACCACTATAAAAGAGCTCATTTAAGCACTTCTATATAATAAACAAATATTCCAACGCTAAGTTTTTGCTACAATTTTTATGTTAATTAGGAATATACTAAGGCAAAATTCTTAAATTTGGATTAAAAAATCTAATTAAATATAATAAAATAAGCAAGTCATTTTTGTTGAGTGAGCGTGATACAGATCCCGTGGCAACGCCGACGGGCACTTTACTAGTAATTTTTAAAGTTTGAATGAGAAGATTACTTAAGCATAATGCGAGGGGCTGCTTACCCTCCGCGGGTCAGTTTTCTTTTTAATCTTGATATTCGTGTGCGGCCTTGTTTAGATTTTCAAATTTTCAAAAGTTTTTTAAATTTGGCCACTTTTTGAAGAGTAGATCTAAACAGGCACGGTACAGTTTTTGGGATTTTTGGTGTCAGAATTTTTAGGGTGTAAATTTTGAAGAAGTTAGCCACTTTTTTGAAACTTCGGCACCCATCTAGACCACCTGTAAATAAAGTTGTAAAGTTGTTGTAAAGCTTTACAGCCAAAAGTTTGGGATGTAAATTTTAAGAATCTAGTGGATCATAGTTTTTCTCCGTCTCAGTCTAACAATTAAATTCTGACTAAAATGTTATGAGTAATACTGATAAAATAAAATCAATACCACTAAATTAGTTATGGAATAGAATATGTTTTCGAATTAAATTTACGTTAAATCGTCTTTCATAAAAAATACCACAGCAGAGCTTTCACAGAGCGGTTCATGACATCACTGCGCTCCTATAAGAAGGCACGGTGAAGGCACGTTCCGGCACCACCTCCACTCACTCGACAATTCTCTCGATCTAGCCCGACTGTTGGTACCAATGGAGCTTCCAACATGGGCATCGTTCCTCGGTGTGGTGCTCGCCACCGTGATGCTTTTGAAGGCCATCCTCGGCCGCCGCAGCCGCCACCGCGTCTACAACCTCCCGCCCGGCCCCAAGCCGTGGCCGATCATCGGCAACCTCAACCTGATGGGCGCGCTCCCGCACCGCTCCATCCACGAGTTGTCCAGGAAGTACGGCCCGCTGATGCAACTCCGGTTCGGGTCGTTCCCCGTGGTGGTGGGCTCGTCGGTAGACATGGCCAAGTTCTTCCTCAAGACCCACGACGTGGTGTTCACGGACCGGCCAAAGATGGCAGCCGGCAAGTACACCACCTACAACTACCGCGACATCACCTGGTCGTCCTACGGCGCGTACTGGCGGCAGGCGCGTAAGATCTGCCTCACCGAGCTATTCAGCGCCAAGCGGATCGAGTCGTACGAGTACATCCGCGTCGCCGAGGGGCGTGCGCTGCTGCACGACCTGCATGCTGCGTGCGGCTCCTGCCGTGCCGTCATGCTGAGGGACTACCTGTACACGGCGAGCCTGAACGTGATCACGCGCATGGTGCTTGGCAAGAAGTACCTGGACAAGGAGGAGCGCGCTGGGACCACCCGCGAGGAGTTCAGGAGGATGCTGGACGAGCTGTTCCTGCTCAACGGCGTGCTCAACATCGGCGACTACATCCCATGGCTCGACTGGATGGACTTGCAGGGGTACATCAAGAGGATGAAGAAGATCAGCAAGAAGTTCGACCGGTTCCTGGAGCACGTCGTGGAGGAGCACAACCAGCGGCGGCTGCGCGACGGCAAGGACTTCGTAGCCAAGGACATGGTTGACGTGCTGCTGGAAACCGCTGACGACCCTACCCTTGAGGTCGAGTTCGACAGGGAAAGCGTCAAAGGTTTTACTCAGGTGAACTAATCAGCTAGTCAAGCAACTTTAAAACTCAGTTGCAAATTCGCTTTTCTGAAATATAATGGCACGTGAGTTGATGAACAGTGCAAGAGTCTCACTTGACCGTGGATCCTTTGGAATATAATGGCACGTGCAGGACCTCATCGCCGGTGGCACCGAGAGCTCGGCGGCCACAGTGGAGTGGGCTATGTCGGCGGTCCTCAAGAAGCCGGAGATCATCGCCAAGGCCACGGAGGAGCTGGACCGAGTCATTGGCCGCAGCCGCTGGGTGACGGAGAAGGACATGCCCAGCCTACCCCCTACATCGAAGCTATCGTCAAGGAGACCATGCGCCTGCACCCGGTCGGACCGCTGCTGACGCCCCGCCTTTCGCGCGAGGACACGACCGTGGACGGCTACGACATCCCCACCGGCACGCTCGTGTTCGTCAGCATGTGGTCCATTGGCCGCGACCCCGCGGTGTGGGACGCGCCATTGGAGTTCAAGCCGGAACGATTCCTCGGCAGCAAGCTGGACGTGAAGGGGCAGGACTACGAGCTGCTGCCGTTCGGGTCCGGCCGCCGGATGTGCCCGCGTACAACCTCGGCCTCAAGGTCATCCAGGTGACCCTTGCCAACCTGCTGCACGGCTTCACGTGGAGCCTTCCCGGTGGCATGACCACGGAGAAGCTCAGTATGGAGGAGATCTTTGGCCTGACCACGCCGCGCAAGTTCCCGCTCGAGGCCGTCGTGGAGGCCAAGCTGCCGGCACACCTCTACGCCGAACCTTGATCGATGATGCGTGTGTGATTCTGGACTATTTGCCTCCATTATAGCTTTATAGCCCCTAAAAAAATTGTGCCGCTATTTGCGATAGCCCCGCTATTTAAAAACTTGCGTCTCGTAATGCGTGACTAACTTGGGTCTCGTAACGCGTGACTGTCTGATGCTCTTGTTGTCGTTGTCATTACTTCTATGTCTGTATCTATATATCTGTATCTATATATCAATATTCAATATATCAATAAAGAGGCAAGATTTTTCCCAACCTATTTTTTTTTTGGTCCGTCCATTTTTTGGCTTGTTTTCCTCTAACTGCCAGACAATGATAATTTCTTCCCTATCTTATCTTATACTATTACGAATTACAAACTCTAGGAAAGCCTCCACGTTAATCTGCACTAGAAGAGCTAGAAAAAAAAGGGTCACGTTGGCGCTCTGATGTCTGATATTCCATCGGACGCCGACTTCCCCTCGCCCCGGAAGGACCGGAGGCCCAGGCTTCCCTCCTCGTGCAGCACTGGAGTGACATACCATGATCATTGACTTGGCATTTATCATATGTATACATTTATTATGTGACCGATCCCTGTCATGAGTAGCTAGATTTGTTATGTTTGCTATGAGTTATCTGAGGGATCATTTTCCTAAGTCATCCCTGCACTGTGGTAAAATATAAATAATGATAATTGGATTACTCCCAGTGAAATTCTACAATGAAGTTTTTATCTATGCGCTTGTTGATATTATTTATATATTACGTCAAAGATTCAAGTGGGATATTACAAATACCATCGACACATTTCTAGCATTGCTGCTTGGGATGACAACCTAGTATTATAGAGATGCTATGGAATGTTGTACTTAGTCATATCAAGGGTGAGATTAACTCCACCTTTGGTAGTGATGCTAAGCAATACCAATAGGGACTTCCTCACTCTCTTCCCTCACATCTCTCCAAACCAAGTCTACTATAGCAAGTGTCTAAGCCTATGGAATGAAGCTCTTATTCAAGTAGTATAGCTCTTTTGTCCTTGGTTTATTGTTATTGAGTGAAGAGAGGGAGGCCTCCTTTTATCGGTAGAGTGGTGGGGATGTTCTATGGAATATTTCCTCACAAAGTGCTAAACCACCTCTCCAAACCATCCTTTAGGTATGTTGAGGTGATTTTCTTCGATTATGGGCTTTTGTTCCAGTCATCTTCAATCCCTACAGAGTAGTGGGAGGTCTTCTCTTTGATTACATAAAATGGTATGTACAATTTGTTACTTTGTAAATTTTGAGCATTTTATGTGCATTTCCACCCAAGCACTTCTGGAAATGGTAAATCACCGAAACTTGTAGAATATGTTAGTGTAAAAGCCTATTCACTAATTAAGTTTGGTGTGGTTTTTATGTAAATGTTGGTGGTTAAAAGTGTACTTTAACAACCGCCAACAACCCTAGTCACCGCTGCATCCCTAAGATCTAGAGGAGGATGAGGAGGAGGGCTCAAAATCTAGAGGACGGGGAGTGCTTAGATCTAGTGGAGTTGGAGAAGGAGACAAGTTTGAGAGGATTTGGGTCAAGAAATGAGTGGGTGCAAGGGGAGCGGGGTGGGTGTTGGCGGTCCTCAACGCACATCTATACAACCAACATTTCAACAAAATAATTGAAATATGATCACCAAAACCTATAGATTGGTATTTATGACTAACATTTCCAAAAGTTTAGGTATATATGTATGTTTTGTGGGGACATATATACATGGACAACACCAGAATACACTTCTCAAAAGGCGTATGTGAGAAAAACAAATATAAAATCATACCGAAGAACTGAAATTGGCCCAAACACCAGTAGGGAAGGCATCTAGGTGCATCCAAAGACCACCCGAGAAAGCCATGGCTAGCGGTCGACCATTGTGTGTGGCTGCACCACCCCCAAACTTGGCTCAGGCCCACCTTTCTCTAGGAGGCAGAGAGGCAGTTGCATGTGGTGCTTTCCTAAAATACAAGCAAAACAACCTCTCCCTCACTATATAAGAAGAATCACTCTACACATCCATGGAAATCATACACATTTTGGAGACGAAGAAGAGCCACATTCCACTAGCTTGTAGCTAGATTTGAGTAGGGAGTGAGAGATGGAAAAAGTTAGAGAAAATTGTGGAACAGCAGTACCTCTACCTCTAGGTGCTTGGCAAGCTTTGTACCACGAGCGGACCAGTGCCGGATTTGTCGACTCCCCTACACCTTGTACCTCGTATGATCATCTTGCTACTTGAACTAATTAAGAAGTTTGTTTTTCATCTTTGCTTTGATTCATTATGCTAAGTTATCTCATTTTACTGTTTACTTGCGGGTTCGTTGTTCTTCCTTGTGAATGATGCACTAGCAGAGGACAACTGATAAACATGGATGGTCCTGGACAATGTTGGAGTAGTAATGGTTACCGTAGACATGGTGTCTATGCTACACGTTACCTTTGTTTGCCTCATATCCCAATTGTTGGCATTTGTTAAGTGCTAAAATAATATGAAGGATTCTGCAAGCGCACAGAACACCTACCATTGTAGCTTTTCTCTAGGATGAGTATTCTAGAGTATCGTATCCACAGGGAAGCTTTGGCTAAAGAATTCTAATAAGTCACAATCATGCATCTACTAACTTAGCAAACCACTAGACTAAAGTGAGGAGGTAATTAATAAAGGATAAGTAAATGTCAATGCATAAAATAATATCCTACCTAAAATATCAGAGAGTAACTAAACTAATCAAGAGGTCAAAGGGAGAGACCAAGGTTCCTGGGTAATTCTCTATTACTTAGGTTCTATAATAGCAATTATACTACTACACTTTGGAGCAACAGTTCCCTTCCAACTCTCGAGAAAAACTGGGAAGAAGGTAGTTGGGAGAAGGCTGCCTAAAGCTCTACGAAACACCAACCCATACGTGGTGGACTACAAAGGCCTGACAGGGCTGTCACCCCTGGGGCTACCACAACTATCCGTAGGTTTGGGCGCAACCTCATGTAACCAATAGCCTAGACACCAAGTCTACACTATCGATTACTACTCTAGCTAGCATGAATAACTAGAGTCCTCAATACGAGCGGAGATCCCATGCAATAGCATAACAACTATACTTAACCATATATGAAAGGCATGAAAGTGAATAGAAAAGATAAATATATGAATCATAAGTCTTGTAGAGAAGATACAAAGACATACCATACTCTGAAGACATCTCGCAACAGGAGCATAGCTCCTCTCTCCTTTACTCTTGATTAGATCTAAGTTAGATCTAATCTAGTTCTAATTACATGTCTAATCTACTTCTAATTACATGGCTAATCTTCTTCTAATCTACTTCTAATTCACTAATCCCAGAGAGAGGTTATCCTTACATTGGGACACCTCTACAACTGAGAGATAATGAATAGAATAAGATAGAATTAATTAGGGTTTAACCCTGGGGTCAGGGGGTCTTCTTATATAGGCCTTGGCGATGAACGATAGCCCTTGGATCAAACCGACCTTGGCAACGGTGTAGATACAACCTCAAAGTCGGTTTGAAACCGACCTAGGAAGATGAGACCGACGGGGGGACCCACCGGCGGCCGGCCTAATCCTCACCGGCGGCCGCCCCGCCATGGTGGGCCCATCTTTGTCGAGGTCCTTCCCCGGTGTCTTCTAGAATGTTTTAGTCCACAATTCAGGTTGAGTTACTTCACGGTTAAGTCTTGTCATCGTATGTGAGATATATTCGGAACTTTCTCCATTCTTCTCTGCATTTATCTCATTTAAGTCCCCGAAAAGATATAAATCACCAAAGCTCATGGAATTATGTTAGTTAGACCCTAGTCTATGTTGATATTCATTTTACGTCCTTATTTCATGTTTAGTTGACTATTAATATTATACTATAACAGTGTCAACACCAATGTTGAGGGTTAGGCGACAAGTAGTTATAGGCCAAAGATCACTTGATGAGACAAGGTGCGATCTGGTTCCCAAAGTAAGTGAGCAGTAGCAAGGTTATCTTCATTTAAGGTTTCTACTTTGCTATACAATCCATGATACCCTAGTTATCCTTCTTCATCTTTCTCTAGGCATCTAGTTCAAGGGACTTTCACATCTGTTTCTTTGAGAAAATAAGATACCCTAAATAATTCTTGGTTAAGTGCTACAACGGTACTTCCATGCGCTTGCGTATTTTTTAATTAACACTAAGTACCGACAGTGGGTCACGGGATGATGCCGATGGGATAAGGTGTGGGGGTCACAGGGGGCGTATCCGGACACCAGGTGGGGACATGCAACTGGTTGCTATCAATTTCGTTATGCTAACTCTTTGGATTGTGATTTTTGTTTAATTATATTTTTATATGGTATAGCTATTTGATGTCATAAATCTTTGTATGTTTCTCTATAATTTTGATCAAATATAAGATGTTATGACTATTTAATAAATTTGAAATGATTTATAATTCGGAATGGATAGAGTAGTTCATTGCATCGTTATTTGAACATTTACTAGACTGCTTTCTTGTGTGCCCTTCCAATCACAAGAACTTTAGAGGGGTTTTGCCATGCGCTTCACTTAAAATTCAGAGTAATTATTGGTGACGTCCTGATGTCTCATCTCTATAAAGGGGTCTTTGGTGATCACTTATGATTTGCAGTTTACTTTGAACAGAAGTGCCTTCCGTATGTTCAACCAGTTGTCTCTCTAATAGTGCCATGTGTCAACCATGCGGGCTTGATCCTCCGTTCCAATATCCATATTGCTTGTTGTTCATACGTGAGTGCTTTTGTTTAGAGGTTTTGTGACATGACAACTAGAGTGTAATTTGAATGGAAATGTCACAATAAATTTTCATTTGTAAACACCTTGCAATTTCCAAAGGATTTCCTCCTCCTACTATATACGTTGGGAATTAATTTGACCAGATTTTAGTAAGGACACTCCCAACCCAGACTCTACGATGGAGTCTAAAGTTATTAATTACACGGCCATGTAGGAAAGATGCTGATGTGGCGAGACATTTATTGAAGAGAAAGATGAAAAAATGAATACTCGGTTTCTTGTTTAGACGTCGAGTCTTCCTACGGTTCGAGGCCGGTAGACTCTACCATGACGTGTGTTGGGGAGGCCAGCATTGCTTCCATGGATCCTGTGTTCCTTCCTGCCCCACCGCCGCTACTCATCCCTAGACCGCGCGTGCGCCGCCACCCTCCTCCCGCGCACGGTTGCCCGAGCCCGCCATCTACACCCACACGCGCCTGCCATCTTCTTCCGGCGCGCCAAATCCTGCGCCGCCACCTCTCCAGCGCATGGTCGTGAGCAGCGTTGTTTCTTCCTGGTGCTGATGGCCCGCGTAGCCTCGCTTGGAGCGCATGCATGTCTGCCCCTTCGCGGCCGCCCATGGATCTCCGGCAAGCAGAGCCATGTTCTTGGCCGCCTGGTGACGCCGTCCACGGAGGGCTCTTGCGTGGCGGGGCGGCGCCGCCAGCGAACCTCCGGCAAGCAGCGCCAAACTTACAGCTCAGCGCGAGTCAGCTCATCAAGTCGTGATGCGTTGTTCCAAAGAATCCAAACTCAATCCACCAGCTAATACTCTGATTTTCCTATTGTTGTTGTGTTAAACGGCGGATGGATTGTGGATGCATTCCTCAGAATTTTTTATTCGTGTTCATCTAGATTGATCGACTACAAAATTATTATGATGACTGTTCATGGTGAAAAGGGGATTTGTTTTCTCACGAAGATGCACAGCGCAGCCTGCCGGCGGCCGGCCACCGAGCACGCCGTCATGAGAGAGCCGCCCGATGAGGAGCTCACATTGTGGTACAATTTGTGGCCACTGAGGATCCTGATACAAGAGATAAATTGATTGGGTGATTTTTATTTAGACTCTATAGAAAGAAAATTGCATCGCAAAGAACCAGAGTCTTGGTACAATATCCATGTCTATAGTAGATTCTGGGTTAAGAGTGCCCTAAGTTGCTGAGGTCTTCTTTTATTTGAACTTCTTTCTTCACAAGAAATTCATTAGTGGATGGTCCTACTATTGGATACACGGGCAGTCACATAAAGGGGTCTTTCCAAAGCATTTCCGCCCGCAACACTGACCTCTGGTGTAGCTGCAGCACGGCATCCAGTAGTCAGCACATGTGCAGGAAGGTGTGACTAGCGGTATCAGGTCAACACTGACCTCTGGAGCAGTCGACGCTCCCGGCGGCTGTAATTAATACCGTCTGCTCGCGAACCATCCACGAAGCGCACGAACCAAAGCGACGGCACACAGCGCCGGCAGACCGACGGGGACGACAGCAGCGGCGGTCGGTGTCTAGGGTCGACCCGCGCGCGGGTGATGTTGCGGGCGGCTGCACGGGCTTTTATTACATTGCGACGCATGGGCTCGATATTCCACCGGTAGCCGGAGGAATCATCCGGCGGCTCCTTGGATAAGAGGAAAAATGTCCAAAGATCATTACTGTCTGTGGTGGCTGTGGTACGTGGATGGATATCGTGATATGTCGATTTTGTTCAGCAGCTTGGGAGACACGGACAAGAGGCTGGACTGGAGTACTCCCTCCATATCCAAAAAGCTTACGCTTAGGAGAATGTTTGCGTCAAGCATTGAAAATATAAATAATCAATAATTATTACGTTGTTGAGTTTACAAATGTGAAACATATATGAATAGATTATCTTGAAAAATACTTTCATAAAAGTATACATATATCACTCTTTGATAAATATTTTTATAATAACAATAGGTCAAAATTGTGTTTTTTGGAGACCATGTCACTGTCTTAAACGTCAAGCTTTTTGCATATAGAGGGGAGTACCTACGTACACCATCCAAAAGAAAAACATAATCCTGCATTTTAGCATTTCAAATATTGTCCTAAAAAAAGAATGTAATGGCACTGGATCTGAGCCTATAAAAACAAAAAGCCTGCTAGCTAGCCCTATCCAGGCCTGGATCTGGGCCTCGCCGCCGACTCTCCTGCTCGTCGCCGCCTCCAAAGGAACTCGATTCAGAGGAGCTGCTCGCTGCATCCAGACATCCACCACGGATCCGGACACCTCGTCCGCGAATCCACCTCCCCGGCCACGGAACTGAGCACAAGGGGCTTATAAAAACTCCGTTTTTGATCGGATTGGATTTGTTTAAGATTCGTTAGGTTCGCAATTAAGTAATCAATATTTTTATGTCACTGTTAATCTTGTTTTCAACTATTAAAATTCATGCTTAGATTTACCATAGTATGTGACCAATAATACAAAGTCTCGACTCACACAGGTCTACAGCGCTTAGGTCCTCAATGCGACACAGGCGGGGCACTGTGTCAAGACTTAGTTCTTGACGCAAGCAAAGATTGAACTAAATCTCAATTTGATTTCAACAATATTATGAAAGTGTGTTGTTTATCTGCTGCATTCTTCGGTACGTGGTGACCCGGGCGTCCATGGCCCTTGCTATTGTGTGATCCGGACGTTTTTGACGTCAACACACTTTTTGGCGACTCCTTTGGGGGAACCAAGGCCATATTTCTAATTGATCTACTATTAGTTCACCTAGTCGACGTACAACTTGGTGTATGGCTGTGTGCTGTTTTTTCTCCCGACTTTAATGTGATTCAGACACTAAGGCGAATTAGTTTTATCATGATTGCCGCAGGGCTTGCATTGACTTTAAGTGCATGTACAACCCATCTACACACCCCCATCTTTATACAGTACTTTTTACAAAATGATCCCTCTTCCAGGAGGAGGCGAGGGCGCCCGTCTCTTCACCAGACGACGAGCGTGGCTCATGGACCAAGACGCCATCGTCTATCTATCATCGTGTTTTAACGAGAAGTTGACGACGAGCGGGATTCGGAGTGCAAGCGCGCATGATGGAGGTTGATAGCGCGCGCGAATGGATTTCACGGATCCAGCCCGGCGGCCGCCAATGGCGTCCCTGTTGGCCGCGGTTCGACCTGGTGGCCGGCGTCATTGTCGTTGTTGCCGCGGTTCCAGCCCGGGCGGACGGCGGCGGCTTCATCTCCGTCTTCCCCATGGCTGCAAAGTCCTCCCGTATTCAGTTAGTTTAGTTTTCTGTCTAGTTGAGTTCAGCCTAAAATTTGTTCTGCACAGAGATATTGTCAATTTTTTTTCTGCCATGGAGACTGAAATTTTTTTCAGCTATGTTGTGCATTGGCAATATTACTTTGAACGTGATTTGAAGTAGCAGCACAGAGATATCTGTGTATTTCAGTTATGCATTAGTATTTACATTTGTCAAGGTGATCCTTCAATGAGCAGTATTGTGCGGGGATGTGCATGAAGGTGTGGTTTATGCATTGTGGTTTATGCAGCTACTATGATCGTGTAAAGTTGCAAAGCACCATGGCTTCTGATCATTGGTTGTTAGATTAACATAGGCAGCACCAGAAAAGCTTTTAGTTTGGTTGCTTTTTATCGATCTCAGTTCATGCTAGCTAGTTTAATTTAAAGAAGACCATTCATTTGCTTGTTCTTTCAACAACGAGTGTGTGAAATCATGTTATAGCAACACAATGGTCTACTAAAATGATACTCATGATTGATCATGGCTATTTGAAGCATTAAACTACTTGCAGACAGTGAAATAGACAGACTCCTGTCTGTGGGTTGTATGAGTT
This sequence comes from Hyparrhenia diplandra, assembly GCA_015847255.1. Lineage (NCBI taxonomy): Eukaryota > Viridiplantae > Streptophyta > Magnoliopsida > Poales > Poaceae > Hyparrhenia > Hyparrhenia diplandra. The sequence goes on along the minus strand of JADLZK010012021.1, from coordinate 27,808 downwards.
GTCTGTGTTGCGGATTCCAATATCTTATGGACAGGCTCCCATCTGTGGGTTGATCATGCCCTAATTTCCTGGCTGGTGCATATAATTTGCGTATCAATCTTTGGAGTTTGAATCAAAGCCACGTAGGCTGGGAAAATTTGGATATAAATTGCCAAAGTTGCACGCATTGATTTCACTAGCCAAGGCGTGGTGTTGAGCAAACTGGATTAAATATATACGGAAGCGTTTCCTAGAGTCATCACGTGGACGATTGTGCTGTGTGTACCTGCATCTATGGGAGAAGAGAAGAAAAGATCTGCTACATTGTTTTGCTACCCCGAGGTGAAGTGCTAGTGGTGGAGATCAGAGCCACTTCTTGCTGCTCCATGTGAATTAGTATATTTTAGATATCAGAAAATGACAAGAATAAATGGAGAACACTTCACCACAATACTACTAAAATTATCCCGAGGTACGACTGGCAAACGCATCTCATGATTATAATAATTATTTTGCATGTTCTATGCTATGTTGATGTTTCCGGTCATAATGATTCTAGGGGGGTGTTTGGTTAGAAAAGTCCTAAGACTCTTTAGTCCCAAGAACTATTAAAAAAAGTCCCTCTAAAAGAGTCTTTTTGGGACTAATGGAGGAAAAAGTCCCTAATAGTCCCTCCCTATTTGGTTACTAGGGACTTTTTTAGTCCCAAAACTAAAAAGTCCCTCAAACCAAACAGCCCCTAGATATGTTCCATCGTCTACTACTTCTTATAATGTTCATCATCATACACATCGTAATTATGCATGTTATGGTCAAGAGCCGAGGTTTGATGGATATTCTTTGAGTTTTAATTCTTCAAGCAACATACAACACCTTATGATTTGGCTTCACGTAACTTTCTCACAATATGTGGTTCCACCACAATAACTTTCTCACAATATGTAGTTCCACCACAATAACTTTCTCACATAACTTTCTCACAACATACAACACCTTATCAGAATCCATATTCATCGGCTATAAGCTCACAATATGTGGTTCCACCACAGAACAAGCCGATGAACGAGAGAATTGGCTATGATAATAATTATTATTTAGCCTCAAAATTCAGCACCTTATGCCAAAGCTTATTCACATAATGTAGCTTCATATGTTATTACTAATAACTCTAGCTGAATCAATGAGAACTCAGCAAGGTGCATGAAAGCTGTTGCTTATGATTTGGCTTCACATAACTTTCTCAAAACAAGACGAATCGATGAAGATTTAGTTCATGCTAGAAATCCACCTGCCTCCTGCGAATGGAAAGTGACCACTTATCATAGACCATACCCATGGTATTTTGATGACAGGAAAGCTCCCTATGGTTGGAGGGTACCTAATTTTCGTAAATTTAGTGGTCAATGTAGTTCATAATCCAATCGGGGGTACAATTGAAAAGGAAAAATGGTCCGATCCAAAAAAATGCATTTCATGTGACATCCTTGAAAGTGCTGACCATACAAATGAATCTAAACTCCCTAAGATCTTTATTTTACAGATACGCGAGCATCTACAAACTTTACAAATGCGGCAGTTGCCACTGCATCTGGGAATGGATGTAGAAGCAAACGTCACACCACTTTTTTTTTTAGAGTTCAAGGGCACGAGCCCCAGCCTTTCGATTAAAACCAAAAGACCAGATGTCATTGTTTACAGCTCAAACTGCCTAAGCAGACCAGAATTACCCAGGTCTCTTACCACCTGGCAAGACAGACCAACTATGAAAGAAAAGACCCAAAGTGCAGACAACATCCATACATCTAGTTTGAAAAGAGCATTTAAGCTCTCACCAAAGAGAAGCTACCCTATTACATTTCATTCAGAAGAGCATTCAGCTCTGCCCACCAGCAGGAAGGAGTGAAAGCCATCTGCTCCTTCGGCACCTGTGGCAGATCCACCAGCATCATGAATAGTAACTTTGGGAGTATTCATATACGCTGTGGAATTATGTATACAGATCCGAACAACATTTGCGTCAACATCTGTCTTTGTCTCAGAAAACAATGCAAAGCGAAACAGTTTAACAGAGGTCAACCAGCCAAATAAGAGACAAAAAAGCAGTCTCGCACGTTTTGAGAAAATTCAGCTGATATATATGGACGAGAGTTCTTGACAGTTGCCTGATCGACATAAGAAGAGTCTGCCGCACACCACCGGCGTAGAAAAAATCGGTCTTGCTGATAAGCAATGACACGACACTATAGCAGTAGTCTACTCAACAGTTAGCTTCAATATTCAACGACTATTCATGTCGTCACGTAGAAAAAATCGGTCTTGCTGATCCAAACCATCGCTCTCACGTTCGTTTTCAGCATTATTGGAATTACCCGGCCGTACGTGCGTTGCTTCTCAGTCTTGCACGTTTTTAGACTACAATTCATGTTGCTGACTAGGACCAGGGGTACCCTGCGAAAAAACATGGATACACATTTCCTTGCGGTTGCATCTAAATGACAAGAGATGTCTAGTTTTTGTCTCCAATATTTCTTGGAGATTTCAGCACTCGTTCTATACGTCGGATGCATATGCATTTAAGATAACAATGCCGACATTCTTCCGTCCGGACAAGTACGTCGCCCTTAAGTCGCCGATTGGTCCACTTAGGATCCGTGTCTCCTATGTTCTCTGTACGTCGGATGCATATGCATGGATACTTAAGTCCACAATTATTTTGTTATTTTTGGACAAAAGTGGTTTGCACTCTCCTACATGGACACGTTTTGAGCAACGTCCTAATGTCACTACAAAAACCATTGAAAAATGTAGCGCCAGCAGGGGCTGCCTTTGTAGGTGTGGAAGTCAAATTAAGTTCTTTGTAGAAGCATTCGTAAATTCATTAAACAGAGGCTGTTAAGTTAAGTAATGCACATTCTAAGGGCTTGTTTAATGCGGGCTACCAGCTCTGTATGCCTCAGGATAAAAGTGCAAATGAGAGCTTCAAAGCAAATTTCTACAGTATTAAATTAGAGGTTATGATGTTGTTCTGGGAGTTGATTGGCTCAGCTCACTGGGTACTATCATTTGGAATTTCAATAAATTGACTTTACAAATCTGGCAGAGAGGATAACCGATTATTTGGCACAGCCTATCTAAAGGAGACGAACGTCCACCTGGTATTCGTATTTTATCTTCTGATCCTTAACTGGAGCCACTACTACAGAAATTCCATGACATCTTCCGCGAACCTTCCGGTCTTCCACCGCCGCATTCATCTAAAGGACCAAACTACTCCTACAGTTGTTCACCCTTATCGTTATCCACAAATACAGAAGAATGAATTGGAACGACAGTGTCAAACCATTCTCACGCAAGGTATAATCAGATACAGCACTTCGCCCTTCTCATCTCCTGTTATATTGGTTAAAAAGTAGGACAACATATGGCGGTTTTGCGTTGACTATAGAGCTCTTAATGATAATACTCTAAAAGATAAGTTTCCTATACCTGTTATCGTGGAATTATTGGATGAGCTGCAAGCAGCAAAAATCTTCACCAAATTGGAACTTCGGTCAGGTTACCACCAGGTACGCATGCACTCATCCGACATAAAAAATGGCTTTCAGGACGCACCATGGTCACTTCGATTCTTGGTGATGCCATTTAGTTTATACAATGCACCCTCTACATTTCAAGCCCTGATGAATGATATTTTGGGACCCCACCTACGCAAATTTGTTTTGGTTTTCTTTGATGATATCTTGATCTACAGTAAGACTTGGTCTGAGCACTTGAAACATATTGAGGAAATCTTTAAGGTGCTATGATCCCACAACATATTTCTAAAGAAATCTAAGTGCAACTTTGAACAATCTCAACTGGTTTATTTGGGACATATCATATCTGATATAGGAGTTGTTGTCGATCTAGAGAAAATACAATTAGTGAAAGCATGGCCACAACCTACAACCTTACGAGAACTAAGAGGATTTTTTTGGGACTTGCTTTGGATACTACAGGAAATTCATTATAAATTATGGTACAATCGCTAGACCACTTACTAATCTTCTCAAAAAGACTCCTTCCATTGGACCCCCGGCAACAACGTGTTTGAACATCTTAAGATGACATTGTCTTGCACCGGTACTTCAGTTACCAGATTTCGATAAACCAATTGTCATAGAGTGTGATGCATCGAGAATAGACATGGGAGCTGTTTTTTACACCAAGGGAATGGTCCGATAGCCTTTTTTATGAAGGAGATGCCTCCAAAATATAATAAATAGGCAGCGTATGTAAGAGATCTTATTGGCTTGGTCACCGCAGTTAAGAATTGGAGACCCCACTTATGGGGGCCCCTTTCTTATCGGTCGATCGCTATAGCTTAAAGTATATTTTAGACCAATGTTTATCTACCATACCTCACCACCAATTGGGTTAGTAAGTTGTTAGGATATGATTTCACCGTTGAGTATAAACCTGGGAAAAGCAATGTGGTTGCCGTTGCACTATATCACAACATAATATGGAACCTTCACTAATGGCTATCTTAGAAATTCAATTTGGGCTATTTGATCAACTCAGAGAGGAAACAGCTTTCAATGACGAAGCAATCAGCCTCATTGACTCAATAATCAAAGGAAAAGATCCCTTATAACTACTACACAAATGATTTTGCACAAGTGTTTCAAAATCATTTTCCGTGGTGGTTATTTTGAAAACCGCCACGGTTAATGCTCTAATTTTCCGTGCCGGTTATTTTTTCATTAACCGTGGCGGTTATAAAAACACCACGGTAAATCGATTAACCGTGGCGGTTTTGGCCCATTTGCACAGCCCAAAACCCCAGCAAAAAGCCCAAAAAGGGCACGATATATATCTGAGAGGGAGGTAGTGAGAGTCGCTTAGGGTTCCAAGACTCAGCCGCGTTCAGCCTGAGCCACTTCTCTCTCCTCCCGTGACTCCCGTCCTAGTCACTTCTCTTCCCGTCCCCTCCCTCCAATTCTCTCCCTCCCAAGCTCCCAAGCGCGGCGCTCGGGGCAAAGCGTCCACGGCACCCCCCATCCTCGAGGCGGTGGGCGGATCCGGCAACGCGTCCCACGGGCGCTGCCGCGGCGGCCGGGACACGGCGGAGATCCGGTGGCGGCGAACGGCGGCCCCGGATCCGGCCCGGCGGTGGAGCTCCTTCCTCTTCTTCCCCAACCGACGGCGTGGAACCTAGGAGCTCCGGCTGCCCGCAGCGGAGCTCCTTCCCCTTCTTCCCCAACCGGCGGATCGGGCGGCCACGACGGGCGGTGCGGTCTTTGGCGGCGGCCCCGATCTCGCGGCGTGGAGGCCGGATCCGACGGGCGCCAACACCGAGCCGGGCGTCGTGGAGGCCGGATCCGGCGGCGCCAACACGAGAGCGGGGCGTGGAAATTTGCCGGTCGCCGGATCCGGGCGGTGTGAAGCTGGATCTGGCGGCGCGCATCGGGTGCCGTGCCCCGAACTTCGGCCCATTAGGGTTTGGGTTCTGGGTTTTTTCATTTTTTTATATTCTTTTTTAAATGATTAACGGTGGCGGGCAATGGAATCCGCCCGCGGTAAATCCTTTGATTTTCCGTGACCTTGTGTTCGTGGCGGGCATGAAAACCGCGACCGTAAGTCGATTTTGCCCGCCACGGTAGTTCATTTATCTAGTAGTGTATGGGAGGTACGTAATGGTTTAATCTTGTTCAACAAAATGGTATGGCTCTCCCCATCACCCAAACACTTGCAACAAATTCTACATGCAATCCATGACTCTGCTCATGAGGGTTCAGAGAAAACACTACACAAATTTCGTCAGACCTTTTTGTTAAGAATGATAAACTTATTATATAGCAATTCGTTAATGAATGTTTAGTGTGTCAACGCAACAAAATAGAACACTTACATCCAGCAGGGCTTCTCCAACCCTTGCTAGTATCAGAACAGATTTGGGAGGACATATTTATGGATTTCATTGAAGCTTTACCAAAAGTTGGAACAAAGTCAGTTATACTTACAGTGGTTGATCGACTATGCAAGTATGCTCACTTCATTTCTTTCTCCCACCCATACACTGCAACTTCCGTAGCTCAAAGTTTCTTCTCAGAAATTGTGAGGTTACATGGTCTGCCTAGATCAATTGTAAGTGACGAGATGTGGTGTTCACAAGCCGATTCGGCAAGAGCTTTTGGATTATCCAACGTCATGTTAACACCTACTTTAGCTTATTATCCTCAAGCGGGACGGTCAAGCGAGATAGTCAACAAAATCATCACTATGTACCTCTTTGTTTGACAGGTGATAAACCCAAAGATTGGGTAAGATGGCTACCTTGGGCTGAATTTTGCTATAATTCATCATATCATGCCTCAACAAAAACAACACCATTTAAGTTGGTCTATGAAAGAGACCCTCCATGTATTAGAGGCTACAACCCAGGTGAAACTACTCTTCCCGCAGTTGATGCTATGTTATCTCAACGTGATACCTTCCTTGAGCAGACAAAGGTTCGTCTACAATTAGCTCAAGATTATTATCGTAAACATTTTGAAGCTAAACATACAGAACGTGAATTCAGAATTAGAGATTATGCTTGGCTCAAGTTATTATCCAGATCAACTGCTACTATCTCATCATCATGTAAAGTCGAGTTATCTCCTAAATATTTTGGACCTTTCAAGATCACTAAAGTTATCAGTCTTGTTACATATGAATTGGACCTTCCACTGGACTACACAACGCTTTTCATGTTAGTATGTTGAAACACCACCAAAAGAGAGATTCCATCAGAACCACCCGAGCTACCTCGCCTACGTGAAGGTACACCAGTCCCTGAAGCGGAACTTATGTTGAAATCGAGGATCCGCCACGGGCAAATCGCAAGTATTGATCAAATAGAGGAACCGGACGGCAAATGATGCTTTATGGGAAGATGCGTAAACTATTTAATCGATCTATCCCGATTTCCAACTTCGAGGACGATTTGAATCTCTAGGCGGGTAGAGATGTCACACTTTCGGCAAAAGGATTCCTAAACCGAAGCAATATGGCTGAATATTTAATTTTTAGATAGCTTTATTAGATATTTTTATTAATTAAAATTAGAATTAAATATTATAGACTAATGGGTCTGGCCCAGTTAGCAATTGTAATCCCTATTAGGATTAATTAGAATTAATTAATTTAGTGATCACTACTACGTAATTGTCCATCAATGGCGGGCTCCAACCCCCTTCACTGCCGAAAATTGAACCGCGTGAGAACCATAGCGTAGTGATGTGGGGTTTTAAACACTACCGGTCAAAACACCGGCGGTGATTCGAGGAGAGATCGCGGTTTGATATCGAACCGGCAAACAAGACTCACCAAACTCGGCGGATGTTCCATGGCCCGGCATTTTTGATCCAAGCAATGCGGGTTCTAAGTCACCGACAGAGTTGATATTGGGAGCACTATCGGGGCTTTAACGAACCGACGTAACCGTGGGGATAACACTATCGGCTTAGATTGAGCCGGCGATTAATATCGAAGAGCTAACAATGTCGGCTTACTTTGGACCCGTCGCTGAACTTTACGTGAACACCGCCGGTGATTTCAACCCGAAAGCGTTATTAGAGTGGAGACTATCGGTTGATTAATGCAGCCGGGCTGAGATGTTTCTGTCATAGAAGACGGTTTGTAATTCAAACCAATAGTGTTTGGTGTAGTTACACTACCGGTTTGTATGTCATTCACTATCGGGCCCATGCCACCCCGGCGTTTTTGTTTAAAATTTTGAATTTATTCGTGGAATTCAGCTCTTTTAAATCCAAAAATCATCATACATTAATATCGTCAAAACATTACAGGATTTAATGGTTACATACAACAAAATCCACCTAATGTTCTAGAAACTAAGCCTACAACAACTTCTAAAATAAAAAGACCAATGACCATAGAGTCATAGACATAAATAAAAAGCATGACATCTTTCCAAAACCAATTAAGCAACAATTCTCGCAATCTTCATAAGTATGTGGAGTGGCTTCTCTTCAATCTTCATAAGTATGTGGGGTGGCTTCTCTTCAATTAAGCGAAAATTAGTGTAGCCTTGGACTTGAGCATAGCAATCTTCCTGTAGGCGTATAGATCACCGACAAAGGCGACCAACAAACACTACGCATTACGCCATGCTTGCCTATATATGTAACCAAAATAGGATCATAATGCTATGTTATTCATAAATGTTTGTACAAGTAAGCACAGACATATATTTAAAATATCCAAACCGGATTTCAACAACACTAACTCATGAATTTCATTCACAATTCGAAACAGTTTTGCGGTGACCGATGCGGGCATTTCAACGAACACCTCAAGGGCAAAGGACTCCACACACTCACTTTCCGCGGCGCCTCGTGGCGCCCTATCTTGCCTTGGAGGATTTGAGGAGGACAAGGTCGCAGACGGTAACACATCCGGCAAGTGAAGAGGAAGACGGGCGTGAGGCCGCGGACGGCGCAGAGAGGTGTGGCGGCCCTCCTCCGTCAAGGCGTGGAGGAAGACCAAGCTGGCGACGCGAGGCTAGGACACAGCCGAATTAGTTCTCATTCTCATAGGTAAAACTCGAACACTTAAAGGGATAATTAGTTCACCGTGGAAAGGGGCCGAAGGGCGAGGATGCCTAAGGCATGGCGCTGGGGACGCCGGGCGGGAGGAGCGCCGGCGTGGGAGAACGCCGCTTCCTCGATTCGGCTGGAGTGAACGACCGGGGATGCGCGAATCGGACGGCACGGGCGGAGTAGGGGACTACGAACGGCGACGTTGGAGTTGGTGGTGCTCCGTCGGGCGACCGTGCTCTTTTCGCCGCGGTGGGGAACGAGAATGGCACGGTGTTCAAATGACTTGCCAAAATTTCGCCCGAGCCACCGACATATATATGTAGGCACGATCGGTTTGGGCGCCGGTGGGGAACGAAATGGCGGGGAGGTTCGGGATAGATTTCGAAAATTTCAACGCAATCCTATTCACCGCCGCTTATTACCCGCAACCGGCGTGTGAAATAGAAATGCCGCCACTTCATTGATGATCATGTACCATTGTGAAGGATGTGTAATCCTCCTTGGTGGAAATGGCTTGAATTTTTTTATGCACCATGTACACCCAAAATATGACCCCACACAAGATCTTAGGTTTTTTTGAGAAATATTTTAATTACTATGATTTTCTTCGCGCTAAATCGGGCGACAAGAAGGCTAATTAAACCATGGAAACACAAGAATTTTTCTTGGACCTCCACGGTGATTTGCCTCCTAGGGCACATGAAACCCCGTGGGAAAAGTCTAGCAAATTTGTTGGTAAATCTAACGTCACTATAACATTAGGTGGAGTTAATCTCACCTAACGCTATAAGCCATCGTGAGAAACTTCGCTGTGGTTCATCTCTTAACACTACTATGTGGTAGGTTGTCATCCCCACAAAGAATGCTAGGAAATGCATAGGTGATACTTGAGATATGTGTTGTTTGCAATCTATAAGAAAATAAATATAAAAGGTCTATCCGCAGTTTACGATATAAATACCATTTGTAGCATTTCACCGAGTAATCCAGGTTTTTGTCATTTATATTCTACCACGTGGAGGAATAATTGAAAGGTGGGCGCAATCATAATTAATAAGTGGCATACTTATGAGAGGTTCTGTTACTAGTGCTTACTTTTAGCAGGGGTAAACCAATAATGATAATAATATGATAATGATAAATAAAGGCGGAGGCATCACACACGTAGACGTAATAACTACTAAGTTAGACTTAACATTGGACTACTCTAAGAGACGTAATTCATCTATAGCATTTAATCTACTAAGTCATTACATCTACTCTAAGGCATATGTTATCATCTATAGCATAGTAAACTCTAGATCATGTATCCCATCGACTATCAAGGAAAATCAAGAGCTAAACAAGATATTCCCCATAATCAATGTCCACTTGTCTTATAGACGGAGGGTGGATTCCAAAGGACTCAATAGGACTGTCACTCCCGCGATCTACCACACAACCCGAATATAAGGTGCATTCGCAGTAAATCATATATAAGCACCACGCTTACATAAATATCTTTACCACCTAACCCACTCGAGTATTGAATTAGGCGCTCTACCTAATAGATACATATATCTATCATAGACTACATCTATATCAATCATACTATTAGAATAAAGTAAGAACATAGCAAACAAACACATATTATCAATAAAGTGCAAAGTCATAGATACAAGATAATTCATACCGTAAAACTTGAAGATCGAGAACTCGGGTAGGCACACCTAGCTCTAATTGTATCCGCGCTAATCAACTTGGATGAACTAGAACTAGATGAACTAGAACTAGAACTAGTAGCTAACTCTAAATCTCTGGTGGAGATACTCTCTTCTACTACGCCTCGACTTTGGTTGATGGTGACTAATAATGAATTACAATGAATTAGGGTTTAACCCCCTCGGGGGCGTATGGTCTTCTTATATAGGCCTTGGTGATGAACGATGACCATTGGATCAAACCGACCTTCAACAACGGTGTAGATACAACCACAAAGTCGGGTTGTAAACCGACCTAGAAAGCCGAGGTCGACAGGTTGGACCCACCCGGCGGCCGGCCAAATCTTGATCGGGCGGCCGCCGGTGGCCTCTGCCTCCTCTCGGCCTCGGTTCCTTCCGTGTTCTCTCGGTACCTTCTAGAATGTTTTAGTTCACTTTTCGGGTTGAGTTGCTTCACAGTCAAGTCTTGTCATCATATGTCTTGTATATTCCTAACTTTCTCCATCTTTCTCTCGCATTTATCTATTAAGTCCCTAAAAATACATAAATCACCAAAACTCGTGGAACTTATTAGTATAAACCTCTAATCTAAGTATATATTCAATTTATGTCCTTATTTCATCTCTTGTTGACATATAAAAATATAGGATAACAGTGTCGACAAGCTCCCCAAGCTTAACCTTTGCTAGTCTCTTAGCAAAGCTTTTCACCGAGAGTGGATCGGAGTTGCTACAATGAATTATTCTCTCACAAATACACATGTCATCAATTTAAAATTCTCCTCCAAAGATAGGTGAAACATTCTGATCTTTTATCTTACTCATATTACTTGAAAACATGGGGCTTTTACCTGCACTTAGGTCTTGAGTAATTGACGATAGAACAATCAAGTCAAGCACTATGTTTCAAACTCTTTATTTCACCTCTCTTGCAAGTTTTTATAAATTTTCAAAATAAAACTCAGAGTTTCCATTGTATGACCCTTTCAAATCTCTCATATGTGGTATTTTTGGATCCTTACCAAGGCAATGATGTTATGCCTTCTCTCATGATATATGGTAATTATGGAACATGGCAAATGTATCATACCTTCTCTCAACCTATCTACTAAGGCTTATATCTGGAGCTCATAGGTGGAAGACAGCGTATACATACTTGCAAAGCATATATTGTAAAGTCAAACAACGGATCCAAAGGAACAAGTCATACAATGTGGATATATGGTATGTATTTGTGAGGTGGATATGTGGTGGTGATGGGATATAATGATTCTAATTCTACTATGCTCCTTCTTTGAAGAAATTAATCTCTCTCTTTGAAATTTTAAGAAGACACAAAAGAGAACTTGGGCTAGTTTTTCTTTCTTTTATTTTTCAGAGAGGTGGGCATCTAAGTACCCATTGTTTTCAGTTGGACACTTCGTCCATTTTTTACTCTCTTTTTTTTTTTCTCTTTCTTTTTAGGGAGGTAGGCTCTTCTCGCCCGTAGGACACTTGTCCATTTTTCATCCCCCTTTCTTCTTTTCTTTTCTTTTTAGGGAGGTAGGCTCTACTCGCCCGTAGGACACTTGTCCATTTTTCATCTCCCTCTCTCTTTTTTTTTAAGCATAGCCCCAAGTTTCTTCTTTGTCAAACAGATATTTGAGAGATAATAAATAAAATACATGGAGCATAAATGGGGTTTTGAGAATAAGTATAGGGATGAGGAATATTTTTGGTGTTTACTCCCAGGATAGGAGTGAAACATTTTTGATGGCTAGCAAATGGATGAAGGGTATGTGGTGTGTATATGTGGTATGGATTATGTGGAGAATTGTATGACAAGTTCCCAAGGGTCTCAAGGGTTGACTAAACTCAATACTAAACAAGTAGTGAATGATAAAAGAGTTTTCCTATTCTAGAAACATGTATATGGCTGTGGTAGGAATTTCAGAACTCTCTGTCATATAGGAAACTCATCATGCAATTTTCAGATTTTCACAAATTAAATCTCCAGAATTTAGTACAACTAGGAGTAAGATAAATAGTAGCTCAGACTATCTCATATCATATCCGTCAATTACCTAGATTAGCTTAGATGTATGCTCCCACAAAATTTCAAGCTCAAAGCAAATTTCTCAAGTGTAAACAATTTTATAGCATGGGAGAATTCTAAACTAATGATAGGTATTTGTAAGAAAATAAAACAGAGCAACTATTCATCATCTCCAAGAGATAACTACTAAATTATTCAAACAAACTTTAAAACAAACTAATTATACACACTCTTTTTTATTTGGTTTTTCATGGTTATTCATATTTTTTTTAGCAAACAAAGCAAAGAAAATTTAAACAAACTATATAATAAAAATATAAAATAGATAACTGCCAGGTCATAGGGACTTACGGCCAAATGGGGGCAGCTCCCCAAGTTGGTGTTGATTCAGGGGTTCGGCGACGCCGCGGCACGGCGGCGCCCATACATGGCGCTGATCTCTTCATTCTCGCTGCTCGATGGTATCTCCGATGTCGGTGATGTTCTGACTGCTTTCGGCATTCCATTCTCTCGTTTCTTGATAATGGTTAACCTGGTCATGCCTTATGTCTAGGATGGTGTTGTACATCCCTTGGAATGTATATGCATCGTGTTGTCCATATCCTGCAAAAGAATTACGAGGTGGTTCGGGAGTAGGGTGTTGCGAAGTACCTGGTGTATCATAGAAGTAACCACTTCCACGATAGGTTTCTTGACGAATATGAGCATCACCACCCTGCTCACTTTCGGGCCTCCTTGTTCAAATCTGGGTGACCGATCAACACATCAGAATCTGCTTGTGATGGTGGAGGGTAAGTCCATGGTCGGTATCCTCCAAATGCTGGCTCTTGAGGTCTTAGGTCTGCACCTGTCCAAATTGGATCATGGGCACGTGTCTGACGAGTTGGCATGGCTCTCTGCATGTTAATTGGTTGTGCCTGCACACTCAACAGATAAGACTGCACACGATATATGGAGAGTTCGGGGTTAGGCAACCGAATCTCCCCAACGGTAGCATGGGTCATGACAAGAGTACTTCCAATTTTCTTCAAAATATGTCCTTTACTAAAGAAATCAAAACCTATGATAGGTCTATCTTCCCTTATGTAAGCAACATGAGCATTATCATCCAAGAGTCCTAAGTGGTTGGCAATTCTAGTGATAAGTGACGTGCAATTGACATTTCCTAGGAGAGTTGGCACAGCTATCCAATGTTGGACTAACATGTATATCGGTGAAACTTGTCTTCTCTTTATAGCTGCATAGATTAACTGTAACTCTCCTACTCTAACATTATGACCATCCTTCCTAGGCAAAAGAGTGAAAAGTATCCATTTATGGAAGAAGCAAAAGGTGGTTAAGTGTAAGTCTCTAGCTTTTGCATCCAAAAATGCATCTACATTGGTCAAGTCTTTCCAAACAGTTGCTTGATTGAAATCGTCTAAAGATATGTCTAAGTCCATGACACAAGAGTGTAGAAAACCAAGTGCATCACTTAGATTTCTCCAAGTGAGAGAATACTTGTTGTTGGAAGAATCTAAATGTGACTCCTTCATCTGTTAACTTGAAGGGTGCAAAGAAATTCTATGGTTAAAAACTTAGAACCTTCTTCCGTGATTTTTGCAAAAGTTTCCCAGCCCAAAAAAGCGGAAAATATGAGCAAATTCAACATCCATACATGCGGATTAGAAGATCGGGTCGATCTCGGGAGTATGAGTGAACTTGCGACTCTTCAATTGATTGTACCTTGCTCTCTCGTATTGTCCATTGAAACTTGAGGTGTGAATCGTAAGTCAACCTTCTTCTTTAGCGCCAGGGCTGGATGTGGTGGGACATCTTGCTCGCTCGTAGCTCATCTCTCGATGGGGCTCGAAGATGATTCTCCTCGTTGAAGACGTTTTGACCTTTTCCACTAAATGACTTCACGAAGCTCATCCCTCGCAAAATGTTAGTACACAAACAAAAGAAAACAAGAGACTAATGGAGGGGTTAGAATAAAGAGTTAGAAATTAGCTGTCCAAAGTTAGTCGTCCGAGGGGTTAGTCGTCCAAAAGAAAGATTGCAAGGTTGTTTTTTATTTTGACAGAACTTCCCTAACAAATTTTTATCTTGATTACTCCATATGGACAAAGCACCTCCACTATTCATTCTTAAATTATTCTAATACTCTCAAGATCTTCTCCACTCTCAAGAAATCTTTCTATTGCTACTAAGAACTTCCTTTCTCCTTCTCACTTCTCTTTCTCTCTACTACAAAGCCCAAAGCTTTCTGGATACTAAAACTTCGAGTTCCAAGCTGAAATGCTTGAGCAAAAGCAAAGGTGGGTGTGATGAAGAAGCGAGGGGTGAAGGGCCTTTTATAGAGGAGCTGAGAGCCTGGCGGCCGCCAGTGGTGATGGCGCCGGCCGCCATGGTGGTGGGCCCTCTCCCACTCACCTTCATGCAGCATATTGCTCACCCCAATGCCATGGTTTTAAGTGGGTTTTTCGGTGGAAAAGAATGGCAGGTAGTGGTGCATGGTAGTAGGTGAGGTTTGAGTGGTATATGTCTTGTCCAAGGTAGGTGAAATATGGCATTTAGTATATGACATGTAGGACCCATCACATAGTGACTCTATTTTTGGTATTTTCAAAATATAAATGCAGGAGTAAATATAATAATGCAAGAATAAATATTTTTGAGCCACCACAATAAATATTTTCACGGGTTTGTGACACAATCAAAAATTATTTATATGGGGCATAAATTTTACGTAAGTAAATTCTTAGTAAGTAAATAATTACCGACTTACCTTCCGATAGATGTCCGTAGTTAAAGTCCTCAAACCGGACTTCCCAAAGTTTTATTAATTATCGTGAACTCTCCGATTTCGAGATGGTACCAATGACGACTCTTCTTCAATCTCGATTCAATCTTATGTGCCGTCAAGCTAAGCTCTGATTTGGGTTTGAACGCGAACTTCTCTTCCTTTCCATTCAAGTTGAATGTAATCTCTCCAAATTTGTGACATTGATATGTGCATTGGTGTGCTTAGGAAAGGTCGTCCGAGAATGATTGATACTGAGTCCGGTGGCATATTTAAAACTACAAAATCCACAGGTATAAAGAATCCTCTAATATTAACTGCACGTTTTTACGCAATTCCTGAGGGGTATCTGATTGATTGATCTGCCAGTTGTAATGATATTGAAGTTGGCTCCAAAGTTGTATGCTTAAGTTTGTCAAAGACAGACTTGGGCATTACACTAACACTTGCTCCAAGGTCACAAAGTGCTGTAAAATGATGATCTCCAATTGAGCAATTAATTACGGGATATCCTAGATCTGTCATCTTATGTGGTAATATATTAAGGATAGCCGCACTGCATTCTTCTGTTAGCTTGATCACCTCCGTAATGGGTAGTGGTCTTTTCTTATTCAAGATATCTCTGAGATACTTGGCATAGGTTGGAACTTGAATAGCATTTAGTAGAGGTATGTTGATATATAACTTCGGATTACCTCCACAAACTTTGTAAACCGATCATCCACTTGGGGTCCATGGTTTCTTCTTGGATATGGTAAGAGATTTGTATCATGAAAGTCTTGCGTCATCCGAGGTTCTTGAGTCAAATCTTCTATGTCATCATTTTCTTCTTCTCTAGTTGGTTGTACCACGGTCTTGTTGTTGTTCTTTGGTGCTGCAGTACCGTGATTGGTGTCCCGACTACTTTTCTTTCTATTATCCTTCTTGGGTCAACAGGATCACGTGTAGATTTACCTCTTCTTGTAGTAACATTATTTACCTGCTCAAGGTTAGTGGCAATAGATTTTGCGGCAGATAACTTTGCTAATTGAGGTTCTATCTTTTTATTAAAAGCAAGTTGATCTTTAAAAAGCAACAGAGAAAATTATCCATCTTAAGAGTTATATCTTCTAAAACTTTATCATTAGCAACAATCTTTTAAGAAGAACATTATTTAACTTATCTTGTTCCTCAATTAGTTCTCTTAAAAATGGGTTTCTAGGAACATTACCTCGATACTTACCTCGGGTTGTTGAGTAGCTGTTGTAACCTTCGTTCTTGTAATTGAGTTGATATTGAATTGTTAACAGCCATGCTTGAATTTGATGCGTAATCAATATAGTCTTGTAAATCTTGTTTTTCCCCGCTTATCTTTGGCTCTTTGTTCAAGCCAATCAAATAACACATCCATCTTGGTTGATATTGCGTTTATTTCTTCGAAAACTTCTTCTATCTCGATGGTAGTGTTGGGTGTCTTGAATCCACTTTTGATTTTCTCGATATTTTGTTCATGAGTGCTTCAGCTTTTGTCAAGAGTGAGTGATAAAAATGATCCTTCAGCAGCTTGCATCTAGATGTTCTCGTGCTCTTTGTGTTAATCCATGGTAGAATCCTTGCATGAGCAACCAATCTTTTATTCCATGATGTGGGCAATCTGATATGTATTCTTGTAAACGTTCCTGTTAACACCAAAATTTGGTACAGCCTGGGATGATGAGTGAGCCAGCATATGGTGATTCGGTAAGAAGTCATTCGGCTGGCGGTACAGCAATCATGGTACTGAAGCATTCGGGAAGCCGCTGTTATTCGGCTAGAAGCCTGAGTCCGGGAAGGAGCTGAGCATGAGATGGTTCGGCAAACGTGGAGCATCAAGGAAGATATTCGAGGACGAGGGCCCACATCACGTGCAATTTCACGACTCCAAGAAGACTTGGAGAATAATGTATCTTAGCTAGATATTTTCGTTATGTTTATTCGTAATTAGTTAGGACTCGTCAAGCCCAGGGTATAAATACAAGACCCCCGGCAACTGTAAATGAATCTACCAAATCAAATACAACCAACCCGGCTCCGTGCCTTGGCTCCGGCCACCCTTCGAGTCCAGTCGTGTCGTCGATCTACTGCGAGAGGATTCATCGACCCGTCAACCTCCGTAAGTACCGGCAACCTTGCACCATGTCTAGTATCGTCGGCGGATTTAGATTATTGCAAGTAGTCTTGTTCACGCTTAGTATCGTCAGGCGGATTTAAGCTATCAGGGGCAAGAGGGTTCTTTTGTCGATCATGAGCCATCCGGTGGGCTAAGGTCTGGCTAAGAGCTAGTTATCGGCTTCATTAGATCTGGCAAATCTAATGAATTCATTAAGTTACCAAGTGGTGCATGCTTTCATTTATTTATTAAATTATGTTTGCACACACTTTTTGCCCAATTTAGATTGATGTGGTTCGGCTTTATCTTTTGTTAGATCTAGATGTCATCAATTATTTCAATATTCATCATTAGCTTGTCATTAGATCTATCTGTTCTTTCATAGCTGAATCTAGATCAATCTAGGTTGTCACGTGTTGCGGGTTCTTGCACGTTTAGTCATGAGTCATGCGGCAGTGCCAAGGTTTTGCGTGTGTGAGTTTCTTCTTCATGGACCCTAGTTCGGCAAGCTTGCGTATCACGCTTATGTGTTTACTCGTATCTTGCATGTGTAAGTCTACCTATCGTTAGAGTCTAGTCTGGCAGGCCGTATCATGTGGTGGATTAGCTTGTTACAGTGTATCATGCGGTGGATAGCTGTTAGGACGAAAAGGGTTTAGAACGGTTAAGTCTGGCAAGCCGTATCATGCGGTGGATTAGCTTGTTGCAGTGTATCATGCGGTGGATTGTTGTTAGGACTGATCGGGATAAATCTCTGGCTTTGCTTTAGATTAGGTTTGCATATATGTACTTTACTTGTCTATGCATACGCGCTTCAACGAGTAATGAGTATTTATAGATCTGTTTAGATGTATGCGTGCTTTTGGCTTACCATGGTTAGATTGTATCATGCGGTGGATTGATCTAGTTATGGTAAGTGGTTTAGATCTGTGTAGCAAGTGGTATCATGCGGTGGATTAGCTTGCAAGGGGTTTAAGCTCGATGGGTTTAGGAAGGCTAGACGTCTTGGCGAGACTAGTTGGATGAAACCTATGCATGTGTCTTCTAGATTAGGTTTATATTTATGAGTTACCTGCTTATTGTTTCATGTTGTCAATTAATTCGATCCATGCAATAGAGCTTTATGATGTCATATCATGATGATCGACTTTACTTGTTCAAACATGTCTTCTATGATCATTCGGCAACTGTTATTACATTACATCTTTACACATGCTTACCGAATGCATTCATTATCAGTCGACAGATAGCTCTCATAGCTATATGTCTTTACATCTGGCCTTAGAGCCATACATGCGGAACTGTCTTGGTCTCACCAGGCATGTTCCAGATCTCACGTTTACCTCCTTGTCAATTAACAGGTCAAATTGACTGGCACGCCTCAAGACACTCGGGCAGTCGAGTAAAGCCAGCTATTCCGGCTTGTCAGTGTGTGCGGCGCAGGAAGCAGGTTTTTGTGCCTACACACTTTTTGGCACGCCCGGTGGGACAACTCAAGGTCAAGACACGATGCCTGACAACGTCGACAAGAGCAACGTCATTCAGCTCCAGATGGATGACCTGCCACCCGACCTAGAGACCATGGTGAGAGATATGTGCGCAGCCTTCTCGCAAAAGTGTATGTCATGCTTCTCCAAGAACAAGAGCGGTACAATCATCCAGAAGACAGATCTTCCAAAGATAGTGATGCCCGATGATAAGGAATATGCTCAGCAAGTTTCTGACACAGAAGAGGGGGCAGGAAAGGAAGATGAAGAACCGACTCCTGAAGAAATTCGTCGGATGGAAGAGATTGTTGCAGCTGCCGTTGGGAGAGCAATGACTAATCACAACACGGTGTTCTTCAATACTTTCCGTGATGTCATGAAGGGCAGCTTTGGACCCGAGTTTGATGAGCACTTTGAGAGGTGGCTTGGTGAGCTTTCAGGGCCTAGATACATACATGTGCCAAAGCCACCACCAAAGAAAGGAGCTACAAATCAAGAAGCCGGGAGGGGAGAACAAGACACCGTAAAAGTCGGGGGAATCCCGGGCCAAGACTCATGGAGAAGCGGGCGTTCGGTGCACCTGAATCCTCCAAAGATACAACAACACCTACTCAATAGCTCCAATGGCCGGTGGATTGCGTAGAAATCCCTTTGGCCCCGGTTATCTGAGTTCACTAACTATTCTACTATTCATGCTATGCCAAATCCACGGGTATAGGCCACCGGGCCGGTCGAGGACAATCTCATGGACCACAAGATTCAAATGTGGATATACTCCTAGCGAGGATGGCCGATATGATGCAACACCAATTTGGGATTAAGCCCAAGAATCGGCCTTATGTGTATCAGTCACCCTATCCCCGATTGGTACAACAGAGTGGCGCTTCCTTCTAGATTGAAGCCTCCAACCGACTTGACCAAGTTCTCTGGACAAGATGACACCTCTACTACCGAACACATCAGTCGGTATCTGATTTAGTTAGGATAGTTTGCCAATGACGAAGCATGGAGGATTCGCTTCTTCCCATCATCACTTACAGGGCCGGCTTTCACATGGTTCGCCACGTTGCCAGCCAATTCTATTGGAACATGGTCCGAGCTAGAAGACAAATTCCATTCATACTTCTATAGTGGTTCCAATGAGAAAGAACTCGTTGACTTGATGGGGTTGACGCAGAAATATAATGAGACACCACAAGAATTCTTCTGCAGGTTCGGAGAAACAAAGAACTCATGCTACTCTCTGAATTTGCGGACCATCGATTGCCGGCCGTAGCCATTCGGGGGTATGCATCCGACCATCGGGGGAAAAGCTAGCCGGCATGGAGTTTGATGACCTTGGACAACTCTCAAGGCGCCTGTCACTCATGGCCAATTGTTGACGGTCACTAACGACACATTTTTAACGTCAACATTCTACCAATAAGGGGTTGAAACTATACCTTACTACACACATATACATTTATTATTGACATAATTCCACTTGTAGTGCCGAAATAATGTTTTGCGGGATTTATATACAAAGCAAGTGGAAAATGCACCAAAAGGCGCCTTACGGGAAAGCGTACATTTAACATCTTTCACCCCAATGGAAATGAGCCCAACACGATGCAACCGGACCGAGCAAACGGGCGTGTGTAATGAGTTCCACGAGTTTTGGTGTCTCCAAATATTTTGCGGGGTTTCTCAATTTATCATCAAAAGAAAGTATCTCTAACGATAAAACGGAGCACACCATTGCGGAGGGCTCGTCGCGCTGATCAAAAAAAGATATATCATTTGCTATGTTTGGACTCGAGTAAAAAGATATAGCACTAAAAGAAATCAACATGAAATATGGGACCCACGTGTCGAACAGTGCCATGCATGGTCAACCGGAACGCGACACGTGGCAGCTCAGCGGCGAAAGAAGAAGCCGCCGCTCGGCCGACAAAGCTGCTATCACCGACAGGCTGCCGGCGGGCCTCTGTCCCAAGCGTGGGAGCCACCGACCCACCGAGAAGCGCCACGTGGCGGCGCTGGCTCACCGCGGGCGTCCGCAAGACGCGTTTGAACGCCAAGCAGGCGGAGCGGGCGAGAGCACCCCGACCAGGCGGGCCCACGCGTCGGGCGCCGGCCTCCCCACGCTGGAGACGCTCCGCTCGCTGATTCGGCCGGCCCACGAGGCCACGCGGGCGCACGCCGGAGTGGCGCTACCGAGGCGGTGGCCGGTCTGCTCGCCCACGCGTGCTTGGACCACGCGGTTTGGCCGTCCAGAGCCCTGGACCCGGATTTCTTCCCAGCTTCACGCAGACAGCCAGATCTTTCCTGGTTTAGGTCCGGTTCACCGCCTTTAGAGACCGGTTCCCGGCCGGTTTTTCGCACGGCTTCGTTAGGAAACATCTTGCCGACCTCCCTGTGTCGGTTTGCATGGTCGGAGGCGGCAGGAAATGTTACCATGTATTGCCTTTGCCTCTCTCCCCTCTCCTATAAATAGAGGCCATTCCCTCTATTGTAGGACACACCACACAAGAGAGCCTCTCTTCCTCTTTCTACTTCTTCTTTTTTCTTCTTTGTAGGTTAGTAGTAGTAGAATAAAGGAGAAAGGCAAAGAGATATCTTGGAAAGCTTGGGCATCTTGTATCTTTTCGGTATGAATAATATCAAGAGTTCCATTTTGTTCTTGCTCTCATTTTATCAATATAGTCATGTTCTTGAATTAGAGCAAAGTTCTTGTGATATAATCTTGGTTGATGAACTAGTCTATAAGTTCTTATATCATGATCTTGTCTTATAGAACATCATGCTTAATTTATCATACATACATGTTTAGACCAAAAGCTAGATCGATATGATGAGTTCTACCCGAGTTAGACTTGGTCGATGTTGGGTTCTTGGGTTAAATCGTCCGTCCTTTTGGCGGTTGCTCGGTAAGAGGACCCGCTTTCTGCAAGCCTTGTACACGCTAGAGTATGTAGTCAATGGCGTAGACATGGTGTCTAGGCTAGGGGCTGCCTTCGTTTGCCTCGGCTACGTACGGTTGAGGTGGTAGGCGGCAGGTGGTGACGGCCCTGTCCGTCCTTAGTAATCCCCCACGTCCGTGGTTGGCGAGAGGCGTAGGTCGGCAACGCCTGGCGCACCAGTGTTATCCGGTGCCCGAAGTAAGTCGGCGAGACCTTGGCTATCTTGACTTAGAATCTCTAACAAGAAAACATGTGTGTATCTGCTATCTTGACATGACTATCTAGGGTATGCCTGCTCCATATTAGACTTATTCTTTTATTCATTATTTTACCTTTATCCTTGAGATTGGCTTGAGTGTGTGTGTCAAGTTATCCTACTACCTATGCTATTTTACCCCTTTTATGAGCATTGGTCTATTATACATTCGTGTTATCTTGACCATGTCTGAATTAGAGACTTTTACACCATGCCTTCCTTTGGGAAAAATATAAATAACGATACCCTGAATACTTCCGGGTGAAATGCTACAATGATAGATCCGTGCGCTTGTGGATGAATATCTTATTTGGCAAGATCTATCACCGTTGATGTACCTAGTGTTATCACCGACACGGTGGTTTCACTTAGGAATGTCAAACGACGCATTTCTGGCGCCGTTATTAGAGATGGGTTCTAAACCTATTTCTAGTGATTGCGCTTAAGAAATGCAACACCAATCAGTTCCAGAGCATCAAGAAGGACACCCGTTTTTAGAAAGGGGGCAACGTGTCTTATCAGACATACAACTACTTTCTGGAAGAAGGAGAAGATGAAGATGATGGCCAAGAGGAGGTAGCAGCTACCAAATTCGCTTGGGGCAAGGAGCCTGTCTAGGTTAATCAGCGCTAGATGAAGACACTCAAGGGGGCATATGACTTTGACATCTCCAAGTCGGACAAGCTCTTTGAGTTCTTGGTCAAGGAAGGACGTATCAAGTTACCAGAGAATCATTCTATGAGACGTCCAGATTGGGTCAAGACTGGGAAATATTGTGGCTTTCATGATATGATCACTCACAACATCAACGACTGCTGAATCTTCAGGCAGCAGATTCAGAGGGCTATACAGCAGTGTCTCCTCAAATTCAACAACAACATGAAGGTGGACAAGGAGCCCTTCCCAGCAGGCATGGTTGCTTTCGATACATGCATGGTTTCTGCCAATGATCCTAAGGGCAAAGGCCCAATGAAAGTGCTGACTTCGGAAAGGGCAAAGCAGAGTGGATTAGTTGACCCTAGTCGGCAAGTGTCTGATATAGAGCTCCAGGAGCGTCGTGTTCGGTTTCCAAATAGCCGAACAGAGAAAGGAGAAACCTCCAAACCAAGAGTGACATCTCGTATACTGCTGAACAAATGGCAAAGACAAAGAAGAAAAGCAATATCGTGTAGAGATCAACAGCTTGCAAGAGAGCAAAGGCCCGATATGAAGAGGAGATGTATCACCGAGAGCGGGAGGAGTACATGAAAGAACGAGAGGAGTCTCATTGGGATTGTCCTTTCTTTAGGCATTGCCGAACGAAGGCTTGAAGTCCTCGCTAGGAATAATTGCCCCTGAATGCAAGTGAGCAATACCACGGGTACGTATAGCACGAGTCAACCGCCGTCCCATCCAAGAGAGATCAGGGCACGCTTCCCGCAGGATGATCGGCGCTTAAAAAATGAAGACAAAAAACCTCACGTCGATGCAAAGGATTGCGAGATCAAGCATGGGCTGATGTTGAGGATTCTGATGATGATCTGAACTCTCCTCAAGAGTACGTGTGGCAAAAGGGACAATGGTGTCCTCCTGGTCTAAGGAAGAGCCAGAAGAGAAGAGTCCAACGCCTCGAAATAGGGAGCTTAAGGAAGCAAATGCGAACGCAAACAAGTGTGGCGCCCAAAGAAGAAAACTCGTAAGCCGGTCATTCGGCGGAGGAGTATTCGGCTAGTGGGCGTTCGCGCGATGTTAGCATGGTGTTCTACATCCCTATAGAGTTTGCAGCCCCTACGAGCAAGCCACCGATGATCCGTAGAGGAACAAGATGCTTATTCGGATGAAGAGGCCTATTCGACTTTGACAACAAAGAGATGATTGATCTCCTAGGGACAGTTGGCTCTTTCAAGACAAGCCATGTTCGACAGGCCTAGGAAGCACAACCATCTAAAGCCTCTTTACTTGAAGGGATACGTTAATGGAAAACCTCGACTCATATGTTTAGTCGATGGGGAGCTGCAATCAATATCATGCCATACACAACTTTCGAAAGCCGGGGATGACCAAGGAGGATTTGCTCAAGACGGACATTGTGCTCGGGGACTTTCTTTGGCAATCCTTCGATACCCATGGAGTCGTTCACGTTGAGTTGATGATCGGCTCAAAGACTTTGATCACTACCTTCTTTGTGGTCGATAGTAAGGGGTCTTACAACACTATGTAAAAAGGCCTCTCTGAACACATTGAGGGCTTTCTACATCGCGTAGATCTATGCCCATTAGGTCTCTAAATGTCGACTTTTACAGACTGTCCGTAGCGAAGCGTCGCAACATGCTTTAATACGGGCGGGATATCGCGGCGTCTCAAACTTCCCGTGCGTAGTGAGCCCCTTGTTACACACGCGTCGTGGAACGGAACCCGGGGTTTTGCTCGATTGTGGTCTACAAGATCTACGGACATAATTGTCTAAGATGCGACTATACCTCGAAACGTCCACGGACCCGCGGCATCGATGTCGACCGTACGCGCCCAAAAAGTAGTGACGACGACGAAGCCAATATGCGACCGTAACGATTGAATGTGCGACGCGGTACACAAGAAGGCGTGGCCACTAACGCACACGGCAGACGCTTGTATGCATCGCGCCCTCTAATCGTTATCCATTCACGCGACACCCGATCACTATAAGGGTCTCAGAAACCGTTATTCAAATACGTACCCGTGTGGAACGTACCGACTTCGTGATATCTTCGCACTTACGGCGCTGTGGTACACGTGTCCCGTATCGCCCTCGCCTACGAGACGACAGCTTGGATCGCCGACTGTAACTACACTCCAGTTCACAGACGCTTGTTTTGTACTACCGTCTGTGAACCTTAATGCACTTTCAGACGCTTCCGTGGGTCGTTCGACTGTAACTCGTACAGAACTACAGTCGCATGTTTAAAACGATCGTCCGCAATGTGCCCCCGTGTTACAGACGGTTGTTCGCAATGTGTGTCGTCGAAGTAACACACGAGCTACGACGCTGCGTTTTTAGTAAGCTCGTCTGCGTTCCTTTCGGCTAATTACGCACGTTCTTTCGTAACCACGTCACGTAGGATTTAGTCGCTTTTTCTGCACGGCCGTTTTTTGGTTCTCGCATGACTGTAAACGCACGCATTTTCAGACCCTTGTTCGGTGTTTGAGACGTTTCTTGATTCTGCGACGGATATTTAGTACGAAACCTACGGGCACGCATCGGCGGTGTGGTCCGTACATAGATAACGCACCGTTTCAACTATGCGGCGAAATTGAAAACGGTAGACACCGCAAACACAAATAATACGGATGGACAAGTCCGATCACAAACAAATGGCGACGGCGGCGGCATTGCAAATTCAGGTGTATCTCGGATTGTTCACAGATGTACCCGGTTCTTGAGGGCACGCCCGCAGTTGTTCGCAAAACACAAATAACACAGTTCACATGCATGTATCCAGCTTTGATCGTCATGCGGCAAAGGGAAACAAGAACACGGTTCACATGCATGTATCCACGATCGTCATGCGGCAAAGGGAAACAGAATCAACTCACGGTTTACTTAAACGAAATGCTCGCCTTCGGGTCGATGACATGTTCCATAAGAAACTTGGCCATCTTCTCTCTAATATCCTCCAAATTGATGGAATCTCCGTCAAGTCAAAATCCTAATACAAAGACAGGTAGGCGTAAGTGTTTGTGTACACATGGTCTATATTGCCAAACAAAGGTAGGCACAAAATGGAGTCGCATCAGTTACCTCGTGGCGATCCAAATAAACTTGTTTCATCGCAGCCCATCAAGTGGTGCACCGTGTAGAACCCACATGTCGTGTTATCGCCTTTACAACAGCACTTTGCAATCATATGAAGAAATTCTAATAAATCTCAAAGGCCCAATATCTGTGTTCCCAATATCTGCAAACATATATTCTCAAAAAAAAAAAAAAATCACGCAAACATACAAGATCCAAGTTTTCCTTCTTTCAAGAGATGGGTTTAAGGTAGTGTTGGAGTCCAAGAAAGTAGTTATGTCTAAGCATGGACAATTTATTGGTGAGAAAGGCTATGGTTGCGGAGGTTTGTTTCGTCTAAGTTTGGCGATTTTTTGTAATAAGTCGATGAATCGATTTGTGACACAATTAATGATAATTCAAGTGTTTGGCATTCTCGTTTGTGTCATGTGAATTTTGTGTCACATCTATCTAGCTTGCGGTTAATTCTAGATGTGAATTTTGGTGAGGTTGCGAGTTAATTCTAGGTTTCACCATTACCAAAGGTTCTAAGTGTCATAATTGTGTGCAATCTAAGCAACCTCGAAAGCCTCACAAGGCAAGGGAGGAGAGGCTCTTGGCACCTCTAGAACTCATACATTCTCCGATCTATGTGAGATGAATGGTGTGTGCAAAGAGATATTTCATGTCATTAATTGATGATGCTTCTAGATTTTGCTATATTTACTTCTTTGAAAACTAAAGATGAGGCATTATTAGACTACTTTAAAATCTTTAAGGCTGAAGTTGAAAATTAACTAGAAAGAAAGAAAAATTAACCAACATGTCTTATTATCACTTTATCGGTTTACAACAAACCCTTTGCAAACATATGAAACACATGCTAGAATTTATGTATGATAAATAGTTCCCCTAAAATTCATATGAAGAAATTACGATAAATCTCAAAGGCCCAATATCTCGCAAACATACAAAGAGATCTGAAGTTTACCTTCTTTTTAAGAGATGGGTTTAAGGTAGTGTTGAGTCCAATAAAGCGATTATGTCTAAGCATGGACAATTTATTGGTGAAGGCTATGGTTGCGAGGAGGTTTGTTTTTCGCCTAAGTTTGGCGATTTTTTGTAATAAGTCGATGAATCAGTTTGTGACACAATTCACTACTACGAGAATTGATTTTACGAGGCACTTGGAAAAGATTTTTCGTGGCGGGCATTTAGAAAACCGCCACGGTTAATACCTCAATTAACCGTGGCGGTCTTTATTAACCGCGGGCGGTTTAATGCCCGCCACGCAGAAATCGATTTACCGTGGCGGGCATTATAATAAAAACCACCACGGTTAATGTGGCCTAAACCGCCGCCCAAAAGCCCGTAAAAAATGCCCAAAAATCGGGGTGCATATATATAGAAAGAGGGACACCTTAGGGTTTCAATTCGACTTCATCTCTCTCCCTTCACTCGATCCACTCCCTCTCCCTCTCTTCACCGATGGAGCCCGAGCCCTCTCCCTCGCCGGCCCTCTCCCTCTCCCTCTCTTCTCCTGGCGAACCCATCCCTTCCCCACTCCATCCCGACGGCGGCGGCCGGGGCTCCCCCATCCCGACGCCGGCCCGAGGTCTCCATCCCGACGGCGGCGGCCCGAGCTCCCCATCCCTACGGCGTTCGAGCCTCCCGTGGCGTGGGGTCGCGGATCCGGCGGAGCTCCCCTCGGCAGCAGGCCATGGATCCGGCGGGGGATCCACGGCCGGCACTGGCGGCGTTTGAGTCGCCATGCAATCATGATCCGGCGGCGTTGAGCTCCTGCGGGCCAGGGTCGCGATCCGGCTGGCGGCGCCCTTCCTCCTCGGCCTGCGCTGATCCGGCCGCCGCGGCTCCCGCGAAAGGGATCTCGGCCGCAGGGGGCCCGGGCGAAGGATGCACTCCGGTCGCGGCGCGTGGAACTCCATCGAGCCTTATCCGGCCCATTTGGGCCCGATCTCGGCTTTTAGGTTTTTTTTTTTTTTTTTTATTTTTTATTCCATTAACGGTGGCGGCATCAAAGACCACCACGAAAATCGGGATTTTCCGTGACCTTCCATTGGTGGCGACCTAAAAACCACCACGGAAAATCCAAAAGCCCGCCACGAAAAATCAGCTTTGTAGTAGTGATTAATGATAATTCGAGTGTTTGGCATTCTCG
>JADLZK010012020.1:0-11558 GCA_015847255.1 Hyparrhenia diplandra | reverse complement strand
CGAATCGAGGTCCATGAAGAAGGAACTATCCTACGTGAAAACCTATCGATTAAACTGATCTCTAGTCCACCGGATGACTAGCTCTAGAGTAACCCAAAGATCTGATACATCCACCGGATGACACAGTCCTGTCAAGATCTAAACGTATACGAACCCAATAACACGTGACAACTTAGATTGATCTATCTCGGCTTCACGATGAACGTAGATAGATCTAGTAGTATAGTAAGATGAGCAATGAAAGCACTAAAAGCAACTAGATCTATGATAAGATAAAGCCGAGACGTTTCAATCTAAATTGGGCAAAAGGTGTGTGCAAACATAATTAAATAAACAAATTGAAAGCATTGCAAACACGTGGTAACTTAATGAATTCATTAGATCTTGCCAAAAATCTAATGAAGCCGATAACCAGCTCTTAGCCGACCTTAGCCCACCGGATGGCTCATGATCGACAAAAGAACCCTCTTGCCCCATAGCTTAAATCCGCCCCCTCGACGATACTAAGCGTGAACAAGACTTTTGCAATAATCTAAATCCACCCCGCGATACTAGACATGGTGCAAGGTTGCCGGTATTTCACGAGGTCGACGGGTCGATGAGTCCTCTCACAAGAGATTGACGACACGAATGGACTCGGCGGGTGGCCGAAGCCAAGGCACGGAGCCGGGTTTGTTGTATTTGATTTGGTAGATTGTTTACAGGCTGCTCTGGGTCTTATATTTATACCCAGGCTTTGACGAGTCCTAACTAATTACGAATAAATGTAACTAAATATCTAGCTAAGATACATTGTCCTCCAAGTCTTCTCGATTCGTGAAATTGTGCGTGACGTGGCCCGCCCCTCGAATATCTTCCGCTTGCGAACGATCTCATGCTTTCGGCTCCTTCACCGACTTCCGTGTTCCTTAGCGAGAATAACTTGGGCTTCGAATGCTACTACAAATCACCGCTTGTCTTTTGCTAGCCGAATGACCTCTTACCGAATCATCGTGCGTTGGTCCATCAGTCATCCGTGCCTTACCAAATTTTGGGTGTTAACATATGCCCCTCAATTTTAGAGTAAAAGAGGCTCTTTTGCTCGAAATTGACCATGATCCGCAAAACTTCGGGCGGACCTTTCTTGGGCTAAAATTAATAAGGCCCATTTTCTGGAAGTTTCCTACAACACTGTTTCAGCCCTTCAGTTTGCTTCTTTGGGACTCGCATACCACCGATATCTCCCCCCATGCGACCGGCAAGCCCGGTTGCTTCCGGCTTCCCAAGATAATCACCGAACAGATCTCTTTGCTTTCTCCGCGGCTATTCCGAATCCACCTCTTGGCCTTCCTTTTGTATATAAATACGGGTGAACTTCCTCACCGAGAGCAATTTCTAGATCTCGCTCATATCCTCCGCTTCTTTCCAAGATCTGAAGTATTGGCTAGCTTTAGCCTTGAGCAATGGAGTAAGTTTTTCCTTCCATTTATATTTTCCTTGCTTTATATGCCGAATCTAACCTTTTCTCTCCGATGACATCTTGAAGTCCTCGTGATGCGAGATCGCTGAGCTCCGCCGCCCGACTTTTGCAGCGAAGCAAGAGGCACTTTCGTTGGAGCGCAAGGCACACGAGCAAGTTGTTGAAGACATGGAAGATATCGAAGAGGATCTGGACATTTTTGCAAGAAA
The DNA here is from genome assembly GCA_015847255.1 of Hyparrhenia diplandra. Taxonomy (NCBI): domain Eukaryota; kingdom Viridiplantae; phylum Streptophyta; class Magnoliopsida; order Poales; family Poaceae; genus Hyparrhenia; species Hyparrhenia diplandra. Next base: position 9,890 of record JADLZK010012020.1, on the reverse strand, counting down.
TCTTCTATGAATGGAATTTCAATCGTAAGTCTCCAAAATTGGTTCTCATGTTATTTCACTTCTAGCCTTCGCTTATCATCCCTTCTCAATCTTCTTGAAGGTTTGCTGAGAAGGTTTGCTCTCTTGATCGGTGCATCCCGTCGGGATGATTAGGATGGTAGAGATACCAGGCCCCGACCGCCAATGAGGATGCAACCGGCCCCAGGCGTCCTGAAGGATGTCTACAATAGTTTCTTTTGATTAGGAAGAATGATATGTAATCCTCGCACGCGAAGGGTTCTTCTTTGGTCAATAAAATCAGCTTTAGTTCCACTTCACGTAGCTTGTCTTTATGAACTGATCTTTATGCCTTTAACTCAGCTGTCCTAGTATTGAATTGAACTTTGCGGGTAGACCCTTTCACCATTCCCATTGGAAAAGCCCAAATAACACAGCCCACTTTTTGCTGGTCAGCTCTTAAGCCCATATGGCGGTCTTTTCATGGCTATGCAATCGACTTATAAAATAACTCTCCGCGATTATTTCCTGAACAAAACCGCTCTTGCTTTCCAATCTGTTTCACCTTCTTCCTTACCGAGCGTGGAAAAACCCTCAATCTCGGCGAGCATCCGGCGGCTAGCGATAACAACCGTGGCGTCAGTCCTACTGAAGCCGAAGTGGAAGGCGAGTTCTCGTCTAGCGTCTTGAGTAAGAAAATTTATTCCCCTTTTTAGCGACTCCTGACTGTTTCTGTTCATCTTCTTGTTTCTCAATCCGACCAATATTCCTCTCGATTTGATTTTCCCTTCTTTTGGTTAGACCGATTCTCATTCCTGCCTCCTCAATGCTTGCTCCAAGCCCTCCTCTTCCCCTAACTGAGAACATTCTTCCCCAGTACCAGAGTATCTCTCTGACTCCGAGGAAGATTTATGGTACCGCTAGGAGAAGAAGGATGAGATTATCAAAAAGGAGTTTGGCGAGTACTCCATGAATGCCTCAGATCAAGAATCTCGATCAAGAAGATTCCATCAAGCGAAATAGCAAAGACCAACACCGGTGGAGTTTCAGATCCGATTCTATTTACCGCATTGTATCCTTCCTATCCGGACGTTTCGTTGGTCTATCACAGCCTTTGTTTGAAGAAACCGGCAGCTTTCTAGCGTAAATCGCCGATTGCAAAATGACAATGCGCGTTTGACGGCGGCCGCCATCCGTGTCAGCCGACAAGGTAAAGGCCGAGGCGATGAGGCGAACGCCTCGAAGATGTAGCGAATAACCGCATCAACGACGTCGCCATCGAAGGATGCATCTAGGAGCGGCCATGATCTGACGGCTCTGTCGACTCAGACTGGTGAAGATTACTCCATCTACCGGTCGGCTTTCGAAGCTCCGAGGACATTGACAACATTGAAGAGTCCATGGACATGTATGAAGACCATGCTACCGCCAGAAGCTTTATCCAATGATCCCCAAGCTGTTTTTTTAACCTCTTGGAGGATTAGTTTGTATCTAGGATGAACAATGAAATCCTTTTCCTGCTGGGTCTTTTTAATTCCTTTATTGTATAATCTGAATACTTGCGAATCAATGCCGACGAACCAACGATTACCAAACGGATGACGCCATCACTAGCCCGATATTAAAATCTTGCTTCCAGCTTGAATCGTAAGCACTCGCTTCACTGTGGCATTGAATACGCTTCCACTTTTCCTTTTCCCAACAAACCAACCAGGGGTAGAAATGTCAGTCCGAGGGAAGGTGAAACGCGTCTCCAATAAGCAACCTTTAAAAAGATATTTTATCCGCCAATTGATCTCTTTTGACTTCTTGGATATAGTATTTAATGCTGCCACCAAGAAAAACCATCGATGCCACAGTGCAAAAAGTCCTTCGACAAAATCAAGAAAACCACAAGAGGAAAGTGAAGATTTGTAGCCAAGATTATGCCGAATAACATCTAGGTTTTAGGACAAGTAAAAATCCTTCGTGATGTACTTTCGGCAAAGGCTTTTGCAACCAACTCTTGCGCCTTCGAATAAAGGCCTTCCCCGTCTTTATATTGATTTTTATATTTTTGCACTAAAGGCGACATAACAATATTTATGCCGGGCTGTTCTCCAATTCTATGGAGTATTTTTTCTGCTAAAGGCGATGATTTACACATCGGCTATGTCTCATGAATAGAACAAATCTCTTTGCTCAAAACCACTAAATCATACGTGTCGGCCAATCATATCTTGCAATAGCTGATCCTTTGAAAGCCGACCGCGAAATCTTTTCCTTAAAATTACTATGAGAGCCGACTATCTCGATCGGCTGCTGGTCTTTGTAACGAGTACTGACAGACCTTCTTCCCATTCTCTTCCTAAGAAACACTCCACCCCACCGTATTCCCGAACGATGGTTCAGATGGCGGCAATGCTTACAGAATCATGAAGCTTGTACTATCTCAATGTCATCACCGTTCCACTGGATGAGGACTTGATGCATGGTGGATGGAATGCAACAGTTAGCATGGATCCAATCTCTTCCAAGTAATAAAATTTTGTGGGACCCCTTACTATCAACCACAAAGAAGGTAGTGATCAAAGTCTTTGAGCCGATCATCAACTCAACGTGAACGGCTCCATGGGTATCTGAAGGATTTCTAGCAAAGTCCCTAAGCACAATGTCTGTCTTGAGCAAATCCTCTTTGGTCATCCCCAGCTTTCTGAAAGTTGTATATGGCATGATATTGATTGCAGCCCATCAACGAACATATGAGTCGAGGTTTTCCATTAACATATCCCTTCAAGTAAAGAGGCTTTAGATGATTATGCTTCCTAGGCACATCAAACACAAAATTCGCTGTCTTGATAAAACCAATCGCCCTAGGAGATCAATCATCTCTTTGTTGTCAAAATCAGAATAGGCCTCTTCATCCGAGTAGGCATCTTGTTCCTCCGGATCATCGCTGGCTTACTTCGTAGGAGCCGCAAACTCTATAGGAATGAAGAACACCATGCTAACATCTGCGAACACCCCACTCGCCGAATACTCCTCTGCCGAATGATTGGCTTCCTGAGCTTTCTTTTTTTTTTTTTACCATACCGCGTTTTATGCTTCGGCTATTGCTTCTCTGAGCTCCTTGTTCCCGGGCGTTGGACCCTTCTTTTTCCGGCTCTTCCTTAGACCAGGGGCACCACTCTCCCTTTTTCCACACATACTCTTGAGGAGAGTCCATGTCATCATCGTAATCCTCTACATCAGCCCATGCTTGATCTTACGCAATCCTTTTCTTGGCGTGAGGTGTCCGTCTTTTATTTTTTAAGCGTAGATCATCCTCCTCCGGGAAACGTGCCCCCCGCTTTCTTGGATGGGACGGGCGGTTGACTCATGCCTGCCGATACCCGTGGTATTGCTCACTGCATTCAGGGCAATTATTCTAGCAGGCAGCTTCAAGCCTTCGTTCCAAAGAATGCCTAAAGAAAGGGGCGGTCCTAATGAGACTCCTCTTGCTCCTTCATGTACTCCTCCTGTTTCTGCCGGTGGTACATCTCGGCTTAAGTATCTCCTGCTACTCCCCGGCAAGGCGGCCGATCTCACAATATTGCTTCTCTTGCTGTCTTTGCCACTTGTTCAGCAAGTATACGAGATGTTACCCTTGGTTTGGAGGTTTTCTCCTTTTTACATTCGGCTATTTGGAAACCGAACACGATGTTGGTGGAGCTCAACACTAGACACTTTTGCGACTAGGGTCAATCGAACCACTTTGCTTTGCCCTTTTTCAGTCAGCACCTTTAATGGGCCTTTGCCCTTAGGATCACTGGCAGAAACTATGCATGTATTGAAAGCAACCATGCTGCAGGAAGTGCTCCTTATCCACCTTCATCTTGCATTTGTTGAACTTGAGGAGACCCCCGCCAGATAGCCCTCTGAATCTCTTGCTTGAAGATTTGGCGGTCAAGGATGTTGTGAGTGATCATATCATGGAAGCCACAATATTTGCCAGCTTGATCCAATCGGACGCTTCATAGAATGATTCTCCGGTAGCTTGATGCGCCCTTCCTTGACTAAGAACTCAAAGAGCTTTTCCCCACTTAGGCGTGACGTCATATGCCCCCTTGAGTGTCTTCATCCGGTATTTGGTTAACCTAGACAGGCTCCTTGCCCCAAGCAAATTCGGCACCTGCTATGTCTTCCCCGCCATCATCTTCGTCTTCACCCTCTTCCAGAAGTGGTTGTATGTCGATAAGACCGCGTTGCCCCTTTCAAAAATCGGGTGTCCTTCTTGATGCTCGCTGAACCGATGGCCATGAGTGACATGCGCCTTGAGAGTTGTCCTAGGAATCATCAAATTCCATGCCGGCTAGCTTTTCCCTAATGGCGGATGCATACCCCGAATGGCTACAGCCGAGAAAGCGATGGTGCCGGCAAGCTCAAAGAGTAGCGAGAATTTTTGTCTCCCCTGAACCTACGCAAGAACTCTTGTGGTGTCTCATTATATACGTGTCAACCCCATCAAGTCAACGAGCTCTTTTTTCATTAGAACCGCTGTAGAAGTATGAATGGAATTTGTCTTTTCAGCTCGCACCATGTTCCATAGAATTGGCCTAACGTGGCAAACCATGTAAAAGCCGCCTGTAAGGGATGATGGGAAGAAGCGAATCCTCCATGCTTCATCATTGGCAAGCTCTCCCAACCGAATCATACCGGCTGATGTGTTCGGTAGTAGAGGTGTCATCTTGTCCGAAGAACTTGGTCAAGTCGGTTGGAGGCTTCAGTCTTGAAGGAAGCGCCACTCTGTTGTACCAATCGTGATATGGCGTCGATACACATAGGGCCGATTCTTGGGCTTAATCCCAAATTGGTGTTGCATCATATCAGCCATCCTCGCTTTGAGTATATCCATATTTGAATTCTCGGGGTCCATGAGATGGTCCTGACGCCCAGCCGCCTATACCCAGGATTTGGCATAGCATGAATTGTGGAGTAGTCAATGAACTTCGTGGTAACCAGGGGCCAAAAGGGGTTTCTCACGCAACCCAATCGGCCCATTGGAGCTATTGAGTATGTGTTGTATCTTTGGAGGATTCCCAGTGTGCACCGAACGCCGCCCATGAGTCCTCGCTCCATCCCTCCTGGTTTTTCGGGTGTCTTGTTCTCTCCCCAGCATTCTTGATTTGTAGCTTCTTTCTTTGGTGGTGGCTTAGGTATGTATGTATCTTGGCCTGAAAGCTCACCAAGCCGAAGCCTCTCAAAGTGTTGATCAAACTCGGGTCCAAAGCTAGCCTTCATGATATCGCGAAAAGTGTTGAAGAACGCTGTGTTGTGATTAGTCATTGCTCTCCCAACAGCAACTGCAACAATCTCCTCCATTCGGCAGATTTCTTCAGGACTTGGTTCTTCATCTTCCTTTCCTACCCCCTCTTACGTGTCGAAACTATTTGAGCATATTCCTTATCACCGCATCACTATCTTTGGAAGATCTGTTTTTGGATGATTGTGCCGCTCTTGTGTTTGGAGAAGCATGACATGCACTTTTGCGCGAAAAGGCGTCGCTACATATCTCTCACTATGGCCTCTTGATCGGCCGGCAGGTCACTCATCTAGAGCCGGATGACATTATCCTTGTCGACGTTGTCGCATCGTGTTTTTGATCTTGAGTGGTCCCACCCGTGCCAAAAAAGTGTGTAGGCACAAAAAAATCCTACTCCCCGCATTACACACCGACAAGTCGGAATAGCTGGCTTTACTCGCCTCGAAAGTGTCTTGAATCGAATGCGTGCGACCAATTTGACCTCATTAATTGACAAGGAGGTAAACGCGAGATCTGGAACATGCCTGGTGAGACCAAGACAGCTTCCGCATGTATGGCTCTAAGGCCAGATGTAAAGACATATAGCTATGAAAGCTATCTGTCGATGAATAATGAATGCATTCGGTAAAACATATATGAAGATATGATGTAATAACAAATAATAATGATCATAAAGACATGTTTGAACAAATAAAGTCGATCATTATGATGTGCTATTGTACGGCTCTATTGCATAGATCGAATCAATTGACAACATGATAAATAAAAGAATGTAAGTCATAAATATCGTTAGTGATACTCATGACACGTGAAAGCATAACCGTGTTCGCAAGCTTGCCAATCGAGGTCCATGAACAAGGAACTACCCTACGTAAAAACCTATCAGATTAAACCGATCTCTAGTCCACCTGGATGACTAGCTCTAGAGTAACCCAAAGATTCAGATCCACCGGATGACACAAAGTCCTATCAAGATCTAAACGTATAATGAACCTGGAATTATGGACAACTTAGATTGATCTATCACCCCCATTTATGAAATAGATAGATCTAGTAGTATAGTAAGATGAGCAATGAAAGCACTAAAAAGCAACTAGATCTATGATAAGATAAAGCCGAGACGTTTCAATCTAAATTGGGCAAAAGGTGTGTGCAAACATAATTAAATAAACAAATTGAAAGCATTACAAAAACACGTGGTAACTTAATGAATTATTAGATCTTGCCAAAATCTAATGAAGCAGATAACTAGCTCTTAGCCGGACCTTAGCCCACCTGGATGGCTCATGATCGACAAAAAGAACCCCTCTTGCCCCCCGATGATAGCTTAAATCCGCCTGACGATGCTAAGCGTGAACAAGACTTCTTGCAATAATCTAAATCCGCCCGACGATACTAGACATGGTGCAAGGTTGCCGGGGACTTACGGAGGTCGACGGGTCGATGAGTCCTCTCGCAATAGATTGACGCACGACTCGACTCGAAGGGGTGGCCAGAGCCAAGGCGCGGAGCCGGGTTTGTTGTATTTGATTTGGTAGATTGTTTACGTTGCCGGGGGTCTTATATTTATACCCCGGGCTTTGACGAGTCCTAACTAATTCACGAATAAATGTAACTAAATATCTAGCTAAGATATATTGTCCTCCAAGTCTTCTCGGAGTCCTGAAATTGTACGTGACGTGGGCCCTCGTCCTCGAATATCTTCCTGCTTGCCGAACGATCTCATGCTCAGCTCCTTCTCGGACTCAGGTTCCTTAGCCGAATAACAAATGGGCTTCCCGAATGCTACGGCGTCATCGCTTGTCTTTGCTGGCCGAATGACCTCTTACCGAATCATCGTGTACTGGTCCATCAGTCATCCAGGCCTTACCAAATTTTGGTGTTAACACTTGTACCATTAGAGATTCCAAGTTAAGATAGCCATGGTCACTGTTGACTTACTTTGGGCACCGGATAACACTTGGTCTCACGCGTTCTTGCGGCCAATGCTCGCACCACCGAGACGTGGGGATTACAAAGGACGGGCCGGGGATGTCACCACCTGCCGCCTACCACCTCGTCCGTCTGATGAATGGGGCAACCGAAGGTAGCCTCTAGCCTAGACACCACGTCCAAGCTATTGACTACTACTCTAGCGTGTAACAAGGCTTACCCGTCCCCGGGGTCCTTCTACTAGAGCATCCGCCACAATGACGAATCGATTTATCCCGTAACCCAACAAATCCCAAGGCTAACTCAAAGTAGAACTCTACATCTCAACTTGGATTTGGTCTAAACATGTATGTATAATACATTAAGCATAAAGTTCTATATGACAAGATCATAACATGAAAACTATATACTAGTTCGTATGCTAAGATCATATCATAGGAACTATACTCTAGTTCATAAGCATAGCTATATTGATAATAAGGACAAGAACAAGATGAAGAACATGATATGAAGAACAATAAATTGATCATAACAAGTACCTCCATAGTTGATCTTGATCTTGTATTACATCTTGCCAAGCTCCTAATACTAACCAAAAAGTACTAAAAGATACAAGTGGTGGGGAGAGAGCTCTTGTGTGGTGTGTGTTTGAATGGAGAGCTCTACCCATCTATTTATATCTAATATGGTCGGTTTCGTGTAGGTAAAATGGAAGCACCTAGCAATACCGCCTATGCATGGCGGCATGCAACCGCCTTGTGAAAGGTCGGCTCGAGAGGCGGCACTGTGGTCCGCCGGACCCACTTCCAATCGGCCGGACGGGGCTGCCTCTCCTCGACCGCCTTTCACTGTGGGCTCCTAGGCCGGCCTGGATCCGTAGTTTAGTGGTGCTTTGGTCCAATTCGGCCTTGAGTTGGGCTTTCTCTATTCCCCTTGGTTTGCGCATTTCTGGAATGTGTATTATGCTTTTGCGCTTTGTTCATTACTTAAGTGCATTTCCACTTGTTTCCTATAAAGTTTGTCCCAAAAAACATGTTATCTCGAGAAACAAGTGGAATGGGGTCATAGCATATGTATATGTGTCATAAGTATGTTTGTTTCTCCGGATTTGGACAAAAATTGGCGGTATAAAATGGTCGATAACGACCGCCAACACCCACCTCTCAAAAAAAAAAAATTTATTATATAGTAATAAAGCCCATACTTTCTCAAAAAACAAATATAATCTAAATAAATAACCCGATGCAAAGAGTTGATCAAAAGAATGAATGAATAGTATTTCTATTATAACCGCTTCTATCTGGTAACCACCCAAGACTCGAGATAGCTAACAAGCCCCGCTACGATGAAAGGTAATAAAAGATGAGTAAAGATGTGCCATTTTATTCAAACTATAATAGAACTTTTTGTTATAACCCCCAAAGGTGAGATGTAATCGCATAGAAGCAACTCCCGTCAACAACCAAGTACTTATCTTTTGCTCGAGGACGCGCAAAAGGGTAAGCTTTGGGGGAGTTTGTTGACGGTCACTAACGACACATTTTTAACGTCAACATTCTACCAATAAGGGGTTGAAACTATACCTTACTACACACATATACATTTATTATTGACATAATTCCACTTGTAGTGTCGAAATAATGTTTTGCAGATTTATATACAAAGCAAGTGAAAAATGCACCAAAAGGCGCGCCTTACGGGAAAGCATACTTGAGAACATCTTTCACCCCAATGGAAATGAGCCCAACACGATGCAACCGACCGAAAGCAAACGCGGCGTGTGTTGGCGGTCGTTATCGCATATATTTCAACCGCCAAAGTGCACTAAAATGTCAAAATATTCCATGTTATATCATAACAAAATATTATTTATATAACGAGTTCCACGAAGTTTTTGGTGTCTCCAGCTATTTTGTAGGGTTTCTCAATTTATCATCAAAAGAAAGTATCTCTAATGATAAAACAGAGTACACCATTGGCGTGAAGGTCTCTGCAAGCGCTGATCAAAATAGATATATCATTTGCTATATTTGGACTCGGAATGAGAAGATATCACGTAAAGAAGAATGCCATGCAAAGTGGGTCCCACGCCGAGAATAGTACCATGCAGACCAGCCATGGGCCGACACGTGGCGATCCCCCACGGTTGCCCTTTGCCCACCGCTGTGGGCGTGCACCGGCAGCGTTTGAAAATTCAAAACGGCGAACCTCATCGCGACACGTGGCGTAAGCCCGTCCCCCACGCACTTGAAATCTCATGTTTGGTTTTGGAAATTGATGACACACTTGTGGACTAATCCTTTACTCTAAGTGTGTGACTTAAGAAAGGGTTAGGTGGATGACAAGGAGCATGATGATCATGAACATGGACAATGATGGTGGACATGATGGATCGTCAAGCTCGGTGATTCGGCAGAGAGGAACCCGAGAGATCAAGGCAAAGGTATCTTGATAGGGTTTTTCTTTTCGATTGATCAAGACCGATAGCGGTGATCACATTATAGGATAGATAGCCGACTGCTCCGGGGAGGGATGCATGACAATCCTTGCATGAAGTGCTTCTAGGTCCAATTGACTTGCATATTGCATTTAGGACATGAGAGCACTAACCGATCTTGCCTAACATCTCGGCGTGCTAACATTGGTGATAACGTGGTCATCTTGGGCGTGTTGGCAACCT